>PNEQ01100916.1:0-11737 GCA_003012365.1 Medauroidea extradentata | reverse complement strand
GTGATGTATGGTGAAAGGCACCAAACACGTCTTCACGCTTGCCAGTCCACGCTACTCCATTCACGTAGGCCTCATTTTAACTGATTTTAACTATTGCTTTTCAATTTCTGGAAAAGGAGATGGGGCAAGGAAGTTTCTCAGACTATTCCTCGACTTTTTCAGACCACTAAAATTCCCTGACTATTCCCAGTTTACCCGCCCTGTCGCCATCCTGATGTATACTAATACTTATTGGGTTTTGGGGACTAATTTTCAAGAAATAAATATGATGGGTATTGCAAATTATGATATTCTGCGAGCACTGCAAAGAATGCAATTTTTAAAAAATAAGGAATTGAATAATTATGTACTATAAATATGAAGTAATAAAAAAAATTTGAGTCCAAAGCAATTCAAACCATCTAGATTTTACTTTGAATTGGAATAAGAAAAACCAACAACACAACTTACATAGTTTAAAATGGTAACAAATATTTATTTCCTACAAAAATACATCTAGTAATTGGTCACTAAACAAGAGTAAACTTCCAAATTTTATATTTAATCTCAGACACGCCACATAAGTACTATATGTAGTGTCTTACCTGCTCAAGAATAAGTGTTAGCAGAGCTTCAGCTGCATCCCTTACCCTCATAGAGGCTGGCTTTAATTCTTTCTCATCCTTCATTCGGACCGGTTCACCAGGTTTACCCTGCAAGCAAGACGTTATTCTTAACAAAGAAGCAACACTAACAGAAACATTATGAACTGCCTTAAGTTAATTGGTACACCAATCCCTCGCCTAACGCGACTAATTCGTTCCACAAAATGTGCGCGCAAATTGAAATCGCGCTATCCTGAAAATTTTTTTAATATAAACAATGCGCGATTTTTTTTGCGCTCCAAATTGTGTATATACTACTTTTTTTTTTACAAATTGCGTCATCGAAACACCATGAAATAAACCAGGTTAAAGAAGTTCATAAGTTTATAACTTACCAAAATTATGTTAAATGTGATCGCTTGTCTTGAAAACGTAAACATCCTGAAAAGGTCAGCTGTTCCGCAGCGCGCAGCTGTTCGGCAGTGTGCAGCGAGTGCGAGGTAGTTGACCTTCAAAGCACGTGACTATTCCCGCGCTCGCCGTTTATTGCCGCGACACGTCGCCGCAAGATGTATCATTATAATTTTCCCGAACACTCGTCAAAAATATCTATCAATACACACCTCTGGAAATTTGTTTAGTTGTTTTTGTACTCGTAACAAATTATTGAAATTACAAACAGAAACTACATCTATAATATGAAACATTTAGGCCTACTTTAAAATACTAACACACAACTTTAATTAATTAAAAAAAAAAAAAAAAAACAAAAACTCATTCAATAGCTTTGGTGTTATAAAATTAACACATCGTTACAGTTTTGCATGGCCTAAACACTTCCCTGATTACTGCCAGTAGACTTTAAAAAATGCGTCCAGCTTCATTTGTTTTGGTTTCTTTTGCTCTAACAAATTTTTATAAACTTCACACTCCCGCTTCATCCCTTGAATAACAGCATGTCTTCTTTCTTCATTCGGATCATTTTCATGCAGAACTGAAAATGCTTCATTTATCAACCTGAATAATTTTGAAATTTCTTTCTTTTCAAACTCTTTTCTGGGTGCAATTACGTCTTCTTCCTCTTGTTGTGGTGTAGAACACAGCTCCTCGTCGTTTTCAACAATTTCTTCTGCTGTTAACTCGACAGAATGTGATTCCAACAGATCCTGAATATCATTCGAATCGAGCTCATTAAATCCCAGACCATGCCCCATGGCTACAATATCAACCGTAACATCTTCCAGATGATCATCGACAGGCTCAAATCCCTTGAATTCTTGGGTAAAGAAGGGGTAAATTTTCTTCCAGACTTCACGAAGACTTGACTAAGTAATTTCTTCCCAACACGCAGCAATGTTGTCGACTGCATGCTTAATATTGTACAATTTCCAGAATTCTTTGGTAGTCGGCATTTCATCCCCGTCAGTTGCCGAGATAAGTTGACTAAATGTCCGTCGGAGATAGTAGGCTTTCAAAGTGGAAATAATCCCCTGATCCACGGGTTGCAACGACGACGTTGTGTTCTTCGGTAAAAAGATAACCTTGATATTTTCAAACATGTGGTCTAATTCCGTCGGATGGCAAGGTGCATTATCCAACATTAATAATGCTTTATTGTCGAGATTTTGTCTCTTGTTGTATGCAGTTACTGCGGGTACAAAATGGTTCCGAAACCAGTCGCTAAAAATAGCCATTGTGATCCAGCCTTCCCGATTAGCTTTCCAAATTACTGGTAAATGGCTCTTGGAAAATCCTTTCAGTGCCCGCAGATTGTTTGAATGATAAACTAAAAGTGGCTTCAATTTATGGTCGCCAGACGCATTGCTACCTAGCAAAAGTGTAAAACAGTCTTTTGAAATTTTAAAGCCTGGTGCTGATTTCTCTTCTTTGGAAATATACGTCCTATCTGGCATTTTCTTCCAATAGAGGTTGGTTTCGTCTGCGTTGTACACTTGTTGCGGACTGTACTCTCCTTCTACGATGACATCTTCAATTACGGCTGGGAAGTTTGTAACTGCGTTTTCATCTGCACTTGCTGCCTCCCCTTTCTTCTTTATAGAATGCAGATTGTATCCGTCGATGAACTTTTCAAACCACCCGTTACTTGCAGTAAAATTTTTATCACTGTCTGGAGTCTTGCTTTTCAATTTATCAAAAATTAGCAATGCTTTTTCGTGTATCACTGCTTGGTTAACACCTGTTCTGTCTCGCCCGTGATTTTTTTCGTTGCACCATTCATTTAACAATCTTTCCATATGAATCATGTGCTCACTTCTGTTCCTATACCGAACGCCGAAAATGTTGCCGCTAGAGCCAACTACATCCGATGTGCACAAACTTTCAATACTATTCCTATATTTTATGATTGTTCCCACAGTCGATTCACTTAAACCTAATGCGCGACCAATATAAGTATGTCCTTCATGAGCGTCTGCCCGCCGTAACACTTCAAGCTTGGTCTCGAGAGAGATTGTTTTGCGCTTCTTCACTGGATCACCGGAACAAGCCGACGTAGCACTACGCTTGGAAGCCATGACGATACTGAACCACAAGTGCGGCGGCCGGCCGGCCGTGCACAGCTGTTAGTTTTCAACCAGGCCGTATGACATCATGCCAGGATGGCACGCGTGCTCAGGGGTGTACAAAAAGACGCAGCTTCTTACAAACAAAGGTCTCTGAACTATTTCACGTTAATTGAAATTAAACTCGTGTTAATTGAAAATCGGACAGTAAAATTTTGGTCGTGGTAATTAAATTCGGGCAGCTCAAGGTCGTGCTAAATGAGGGATAGGTGTATTTAACATTCATAGGCAGGGTCTATTATACCAATGTTCTAGTACAACACTCTATAACTTTACTGACCTACATACCAGTGCTCAAAGTTATTTTTCACTGTGGAACATACACTCCCGTAATTTAACTCAACAACAGCGTAGGCTATACTCTATGCACTACCGATGTGTGGCCAAAACAAAACAGCTGATTGTGGCCCATTTTTGCTGTGGAAGATAGGGTTTATTACATACTTCAGGTGTGGACGTATTAAATATTAAGGAATTTATCTATGAAAGTCTGATTTCACGTCCTAGACATAAAACGCAAGTTATATTTACACATTATATATACCCATTTACTTGGTTGTAAAGCAAAATCAGACAAAATATATAGTACTACTACACTGTGCGACATTGTTTACTTTGTATTCAAAATACGTTTGTGGTTAATAATTTTGATAATTAATTAAAGGAATAAAACACTGGTTCAAAAATATTTAAGGTTACGCCATGTTTGAATATTTGACACCTTTGTATTTGCTGCAATAACCTACACTTGTAAATAAATTCAATGGTTCAGCTACATTGCAGTGCCTAAATAGTGGATTTTGTTGGAATTCCATTAAACCTCTTGACTTTTCTCGTCCAGTTATGCTCTGGAAAATATAATGGTACTAAGGTTTGGGTAATAACAATCATACTGCCAAAAATTGCAATGAATGTAACAGTAGTTATGCCACTGGCTAATGACTGTATTCTATTTTGCAAAAGCGGCCTTTCTGTGAATTTGGCTGTATTATTTTGTCCCACCCAAAATTCACTTTTCTACGACATAGAACCAGCCCTTGAGAGGGTGAATTCAGAAACAACCCTCATAGTGTTCAAAGCAAATGTAATACTTTTATATCCAATCCCAGTGAAATACTACATTTACTTGGTCAAGAGTACTTAATGAAATTATTTTTCAAAATCAAATTGGAAACTTAACAAAAGTGCCGTTAACTATAGGGTTGTAGGTAACTTAATCTTGATTAGTAAATTTTTTTTCATAATGTTCACAACTGTATTTATACCCCTGCATTGTAATATTATGTATATAATGTGTACTGTACACAGTTAGTTAAATTAATTAATCCTTTATGCTGATACAAAATTTTGGCTCAGTTACACTGATGGAACGAGAGAGGTTTCTTTAAGCTGACTCCGGACCTAATTAATTAGAGTTTCGGTTTCAGTCACCACATTGAATTTTATTGATTTTCGCCTTTTTGAAATTCTGAGCAAAAAAAATGTTAAATCTGTGATTATACCTCAAATTCTATTTACTTTACACTACAGTACAGAAATGGTGAGTGAGAGATTTTGGTTAGTGCTTAACATTGAGGTCTTCAGCGCTGCTGAGGGGTGACATGAAGTGGGTATGGAGCAGTACCGAAATGAAAGGACGGGCGAAACGGGAGATCTCCGAGAAAACGCGTTGACCAACGGCATCGTCCGGCACGATTCTCACATGCAAAAATCCGGGGGCCGACTCCGCCAGGAATCGAGCCCGAATCGCCTAGGTGGGAGGCGAATGGTCTGACCAATCGGCCACCGTGGACCCCCATAGACACGATGATTGAGTTGGTAATGTGTACCTTGGTCGCAATCTGCCAGGCAAATGAAGAACATATAAAAAAATATGCCCAACTGATAGAGGCATAATTAAACGAGGGGTTAAAATGAAAGTGAAGTAAGTCACTAATTTGAATACATTATGGTTATTGTATATTGGCTTTATTTGCATCCCCCATGTTTAAATATAAAGTGAGTTAAGTCAGGGCTGTGTTAACATATTAGAAAATTGTTTTACGTGTTCCTACAATAACACTTTATTCTGCAAAACAAAGCAATCATGACTTTCTTCACTTTCTTTCTAAACTCCTCATCTGTTACCAGCTCAATCGCCATATTTGTACTGTAGTGTATGGATAGTATAATTTGCAGTATACTCGCAGAGTTTACCTTTTTTCTTACAGAATTTCAAAAAAGTATGTGTAAGAAGTAATATAAATGTAAAAATGCTAAGAAATTTGAGACTTTTATTGTATAAACTCTAAATTGTACACAAGAACTTAAATTTTCAAGCATGTTATGATGAAAGAACTCATGTGCCAACAAAGCCCCTGTTCTACATACTTCTGCTTCCACCGAAAACAGTATAAATTTTTTTGCAATAATTGCACTACACAAACAATTTATAGTACACTGACAAATATATGGCAGCCTACCAGCTTGCATAAAGTTGACAGCAGTATTTGTAACACTGTACATAAATTGTACAAAACCAGTAAAATTAAAATTTTTTGAGATTACTAATATTTTACTTTCCAGACAATGTTAAACATTTTTGTGTTTTAATAAAATACTAACAGTTTCCATTACTTGTTAAACTCACCAAATGCCAAGAAACTATCTCCACAAGCACAAATATAAATTATATTCTATAGTTTTCACAAAAAAATCAACAAGGCAAATTAATTAATAACCACAACAATACAAAAAACTTATAAATGTCTAAAATAACCTAAAATCCTCGTATTTAACATGTGAAGAAACTATCTGCAAAAGAAGTACAAATATGCTATCTGTTCTTAAAAATTCAAAGAAGGCATATTCAAAAACTAAATTACAATAAATTTTGCATACATAAATAGCCCTTTTGTTCTTTTATATGCAAATAACTGTCTGCATAACATAAGTACAAATATACATGCAGAGTTTGATTTTTAACATCAAAAGAAAAAGCAAATTCAAGGAATACATATTTCATGAATTAAAATTGGTTAAAAAAGTGTACCTGTTGAATGATATTGGAGTCCCTTTGACTACTTTTTCATTACAGCCGTAGACAATACATTTCTGAACCATTTTTACAACACGCTGTAGCAAATTCAAATGGCATCCATGCGAAAACAGGCCACAATCAGCTGTTTAGGGAGCGAAGTTGTTTTTGCCTCAATATTTTTGCGGCATACTGGGTCTACTTATATCTATGTCTATGGTTTAACGCCTCTGCCTTACCTAGGCCAGAAACTGTCCTGGCCCGAAGACCAGTTAACAAGGTAATTGAAAATGAAGAAATAACACAGATATCTTACCCATACAACTTCATATGCATCTCCAGGGGGGGTGTAGAAAAGCGGCAATCCAACATTTGGGTTTCAACTTTCAAGTCACATTTATTGCCAAACTAGATACATCATAACTTACCACAAAAAATAATAACCAAATTTTATGTCTGTACCAATTATTTTACCATTTAGTCGTATGTGGAGATTATGCACAATTCCATAACTGGTTGCTTATTATAATTTGTTCACTGCCCTCAATCACGATTATTTCACCTTTCCCATGTCAGCCCACATGGAACATATACAGAAGAGCATTCATGCAGGTGTAGTTGTAAATATTGAAATTATTAAAATCTTGAGAACTTGTTGCCTCACATAAAAATGTGTCCTATCTGGACATTATGATGTTTACAGCAGACGCAGGCACATGTAATTCCTTGGATATTTTTATGCGCAACAAGTTGGAATTAGCAACTAACTTTGTGATTATATTGAATTTTCCAGCATTGAAAATGGTTATTCATGCCATGACGATCATAGAAACGCATGGTACTGGTTATTATTTTATTAATGATAGAAATTCACTGTAAAAAATTTGAAAAGCAGGATCTGCAATAAATTTGCTTTACTGCTTACACCACACCCTGATCCACAGGCTGCACACTGATCCACAAACAAAAGAATCTTCCTGTTATTTTATGGCTATTCTTCGGTCCAAACATATTAAAAATGTTTTCATATCTATTTAGTAAGAAAACCTTTTTTAAAACAGTAAGAAAAACTCTGGTACAGTAACTGAAATTTCTTATCTTCACGTCATTATTTCAGTGCATAGTTACACTGACATTGTAGCAAAAATTTACAGTTATTGGCCAATGTTTTAATTCTTACTGTATGTCGTAACTGGGAAATAAACCAGGAGTGAGTATGCAAAAATTCTAAATGCAAGCCCATTAAGTTGACCACCAAAAAGAGGGCTGGACTTGTGAGTGGGGAAAAACAGAAGTGTTAATGAAGAAGTTGAGACCTGGGGAAATGGTGTGCTGCAAACATTCTTGGCAAACTATGAACTAAATTGCGTATTCAATGCAGACTAGTACAGAATTATTTGTTTAATTTACTTCCCGACATGTGTCATCTTGTACTATACGTTTTCTTCTTAGTACGAGACTTCTACATTTACAATCTGGAAACACTGTAACAAGCTACGTACCAACAAACAATTTGTTACAGTTGGTGAGGAACGTTGGTAGGCAAAGGTGCGTTATACACCAAAAAGCTTAATTGTACCAAATAATGTACAGATGAATCACTGGTGTATTTGAAGGTAAGTTCTGGTAAATTCCCAGTACATGAAAATTGCTGAAAAAACAAGGTTAAATGTTATAAGGTAGATAACTTCTGTTTAGCTTCCAATGTAGAAATGATTACATTCCATAACAAATATAAGATAACGTCTTCAAATGGACAAGGCATATTGAAATTCAAAAGTGAAAAGAAAAAATAAAATCTAAGTTTCAGTGGAGTATAGATTTATGTATAGATCTAGTAACAAAGTAGCACATACCTGGGACTTGGAGCCAGAGATGCCAACCTCGACAACTTCCAGAACGGTTGTGAGGCTATCCTTGTCTTGCAGCAGGTAAGGATGTGCAACCAACCAAACACCAGCACACTGGAAAGCTGCCACAATGGTGGAGTGCAAGTCCTTTGAGTGTGCTGGTGGAGGACGCCAACACTGGTATACAATGTAGTCGCAGAGCCACTTGACAGCACGCTTGCACTCAAGAGCATCTAACATCAAGGAGGACATATAAGGCATTATTTTAGCTCAGTAAAAATCATTCATACATCAAAGTTTAATTATTTTTACAGTTCAAACAAAATTATCTCTAGACCAAATGAGCCAATGAGCACACTGGCAGTGTGACGTGTGTATCGTCACGAGTCAATGTATGATGTTTCAGCTTCTAGTTATGTTTAAATTAGGATAGTCCTACTGACTGGCTATAGGCTAATAACTTTCATAATTCCAATTTATTATTTTTATATGCCGGCGTAGATGAAAATGTAATTGTATTTGTATTTAATAACTGTATATAGTGATTTAGTTTGGACGGGTGACACTTGGGAGGCAAAGTATGTCTCCTCTCTACCCACCTCAAGACATATGGTGTGGGGTCTGAGCAATTGTGGATTTCCAATAATATTGAGACGTTCTCAGCAGTTGTAGATAATGTTACATCAGTGGCAGCTTATCTTCTCGCAAGCAGAACTTCGTTCTCGGCACGAGAGACCATCAAAATTGTAACCGCTCCTCGTTGTTCTGCATGTCCAATTCTACTGAGGGGAGCCCCTCAATGATGCCAGATATGACGTTGGATATGTACTCTTCTTGAAAGAAGCCTCTACGTGAATGAGGTAGGGTGTCGACCAGTGTTTTTACCCTACTGAACGTGGGCGAAATTTCTCTCAGTTTAAAGTGGAACTATTCGTCTCGCGAAGCAACTTTACAAGTTCAAAGAGTAGCCACCGGTTAGCCACTTGATAGTCACCCGTCACTGAACATTATGTTGGACGCTATATTAAATGTAAGAGCTTGTATCCCAAAACAATTGTAATAATTGTGTTAAGTAAATGTTAATTAATACGTAATGCCGGTTACATTATTTAACAGCAGATCTCAACGTTACATATTTGGACTGTCTGGAAATAATTTGGGTTGGGATTTAAAGGTTGTGCCATGTATTACACATCAGAGGGAGGCACTCTTGAAATCCACAGCCCCATAAGCTGGAGGTCTCAGCCAGTAGACAACACATAAGTTGTCCCACTAACCACATGCAGTATGCTGCTGCTCAGTGGATAGCACAACTTGCGAAACTATACATGGTGATGATCATTGCTTGTGTTGACATGGCAGTATACAATTTGTCGTAGACAGTACTTAATGTACTTTCTGAAAGCACATTGGACCACTACAATGTATATGTAATACCTGTGAAATAACACGACACCTTTCAGAGCACTTGCCGCCTATTGCAAGATTTTCTACAGTCATATAAATTGTGTGCCTTCATAAACATCAGTAACTATTTGAGTGTGAGAAGCCTGAAATTAAAGCCATGACAGAGTGGCGCTTTTAGACACTCAGTTGACTGCCACAGTGCACCATCAGTATAAAAATAAAACCTTTTATAAACTCATTCTTGAATTTAACATAGTTAACAAGCCTTATACATTTGTGATACAATTCACCAATCCACATAGGGTGTATACGTAAGATGATTTCTGTTTCAAGTTGACCTAACAAACATTTGGGTACAAAATACTGTATAGGTAGTTATAAAGTGGCATATCATAATTATCTGATACACCAATTATTTCTCATTTACTACAAATAATAATAAATTTAAGTTGTAATTATACAAGTTCTCATGTGAAAATCAATTTTGAAATTTCCATACAACTGCTGATATCAAAAAGAAGCAAATTTTCCAGACATATTACCTTAAAAAAAAAGCATGCACACATGCATACACATTGCCAAACCTACATTAAATATATCGTTGTGATCAGGCCTATATGGGACTAATTCTGGCCTAAAAAATATAACAAAGAAACCTAATGTAGCCTACATTAAGGGGCATAACATAACTATCACGGACAACTCACTTATAGGCTAAATTTGAGAGATACAGCAGGAATCGTAAAGGTTACGAACTCGGTAATGAGTCCGTGTATTTCCTGCAATAACACCAAAACAAAAAATTTTATTTTTTTAAATAGACAACATAATGCTAGACTGATAAATTCAGAAAGCTAGGGTCAGAGAGTATCGTATTTCATCGCACAATCGTTGCCATTGCATAGTCGTCACATCTAACTTTTATAAGATGACAGAAATGGTAAAAATGCTTACATCGCATAATCGTCGCACCGCAATGTTTTGTTTACGTTTCTGCACCAGAGATGTTAACTACGTTCAAGTACAAAGTACAACACAATTAGAACAAAATGGTTGTCGCAAGAATCTATTGTAGTTAGTACCTAAATATTCCACTGGAATGAAATAGGAACATCGTAGCGCTAATAGTTTTAACAGTCCCCCATATTGTGTGTTTGTCTCGCATGTGGACTTTCCCAACTGAACGTAGCATATCTATGACGTTGCAATATAAAAATGAAGTTTGTAAACACTGCTATGAACAGCACTGGAAATGCTACAAAACTGTTCCGTCGTTATTACAAATCACTTGCGGCTTCCAAATATTTTAAAATGTCAGCCAGCAAAGCCAAAAAATTAGTTTTTTTACAGTACGACTCACAGAAGTCTAAAACAAAAACTTCAAGTGAAGTGGAACTTGGAAAACTTTTCATCCGTTTTCTAATAGCTGGTAAATTTTTATTCACAATTTTTACTACTAAGTACCGGTAAATACTGCTGACCACGAAATGTGTTCTCCCAAAAAGGACATATTTAATTATGCACAAAATTAGGTTGCCCCACAAAAACAACACAATCTCTAAGGTCTAGTAAGTTGTATAAATTTTGTGTTTCAGGGTTCATACGTCAATATTTCCGCCAAAATTACTGACTTTCTTTAATATAAATACGGTCAGTAAAAAAAATGTTGGTTTACAAAAACATTTTTACCACTGGAATTTCCTCGAGTAATGGTCGCACCAACAATTTTTAGCATTGAATTTGGCAAAAAATATGTGATGCTTATGCGGTTAATTACTGTAAATACTACTGATAATTAATTAGAACATCTGCAGCTTCATTCAATTATAAATTTATAAAAATTTATTTAAACATTTTACATTCTAAAATTATAAGTTAACAAATATTTAAATAAATAAACAAACAACTACGACGACGATGACAACAAAAACCATAATAATAATTATAATAATAATAATAATAATAATAATAATAATAATAATAATGTTGCGTGCCATGTTCCTGGAGGCCAGTGGTCGGCGGCTGTTTCGTAACACCTTGAGGGCTGGCCGATGATTCAAAGCCCGGGTGGCTCATAGTGGGAATCCCGCCTAACCTATGTCATAGATACCTGTCCCAACTGCGTCTTTACCCTTCGAGGGCGGCGGACGTGACTACTAGCACATCCGAAACATGATGAAATATCTATTTTTAGACCCCTGTAATGCGGGGAATAACCGACTGTCTGGGCTAGTATAAAAGCACAGAATCGACACATTTGAGGGAGTTCGCTATTGGAAGTGCTAGAGGAAGGTGCTA
>PNEQ01100909.1:24770-39546 GCA_003012365.1 Medauroidea extradentata | reverse complement strand
CATCTTTCACCTAGGCCATCTCAAACCTAGACCATCTCACACATAGTCCAACACACACCTAGAGCATCTCACACCTAGACAATCTCACGGCTAGACCAAATCACACCTAAACAATTTCACACTTACGCCATCTCACACCTTAGCCATCTCACACCTAGGTCATCTCACACCTAGGCCATCTTGCACCTACGCCATCTCAGAACTATGCCATCTTACACCTAGACAATCTCATACCTAGAACATCTCACACCTAGAACGTCTCACACCTAGTCCATCTTACATCTAGACAATCTCACTCCTAGATAAACTCAAACCTACACTATTTCACAACTAGACCATCTCACACCTAGGCCATCTAACACCTAGGCCATATCGCATGTAGGCCATCTCACACCTAGGACATTTCACACCTAAGCCATCTAAAACCTTGGACATCTCACACCTAGGCTATCTAACACCTGGGCCGTCTCGCACGTAGGCTATCTTTCACCTAGGCCATCTACCACCTAGGACATTTCACAACTAGACCATTTCACACCTTGGACATCTCACACCTAGGCCATTTAACACCTAGGCTGTCTCGCACGTAGGCCAGTTTTAGCCTAGGCTATCTCACACCTAGGACATTTCACAACTAGACCATCTCACACCTTGGACATCTCACACCTAGGCCATCTAACACCTAGGTCGTCTCACACGTACGCCATCTTTCACCTAGGTCATCTCACACCTAGACCATCTCACACCTTGGACATCTCACACCTAGGCCATTTAACACCTAGGCCGTCTCGCACGTAGGCCATCTCGCACATAGGTCATCTCACACCTAGGACATATCACAACTTGACCATCTCACACCTTAGACATCTCACACCTAGGCCATCTAACACCTAGGCCCTCTCGCACGTAGGCCATCTTACACCTAGGCCATCTCACACCTAGGACGTTTCACAACTAGACCATCTCACACCTTGGACATCTCACACCTAGGCCATCTAACACATAGGCCGTCTCGCACGTAGGCCACCTTTCACCTAGGCCATCTCACACCTAGGACATTTCACAACTAGACCATCTTACACCTTGGACATCTCACACCTAGGCCATCTCGCAAGTAGGCCATCTTTCACACCTAGGCCATCTCACACCTTGGACATCTCACACCTAGGACATTTCACAACTAGATCATCTCACACCTAGGCCATCCCTCACCTAGGACATTTCACAACTAGACCATCTCACACCTAGGACACTTCACAACTAGACCATCTCACACTTAGGACATTTCACAACTAGACCATCTCACACATTGGTCATCTCACACCTAGGCCATCTCAAACCTAGACCATCTCACACCTAGGACATTTCACAACTAGACCATCTCAAACCTCGGACATTTCACAACTAGACCATCTCACACATAGGACATCTCACACCTTGACCATCTCACACCTAGGACATCTCACACCTAGGTAAGTTCACACCTAGACCATCTCACACCTAGGACATTTCACAACTAGAACATCTCACACCTTGGACATCTCACACCTAGGCCATCTCACACCTAAGACATTTCACAACTAGGCCATCTCACACCTAGGACATTTCACATCTAGACCATTTTACAACTTGGACATCTCACACCTAGGCAATCTAACACCTAGGCTGTATCGCACATAGGCCATCTTTCACCTAGGCCATCTCAGCCCTAGGACATTTCACAACTAGATCATCTCACACCTTCGACATCTCACACCTAGGCCATCTAATACCTAGGCCGTCTTGCACGTAGGCCATTTTTCAACTAGGCCATCTCACACTTAGGCCATCTCACACCTAGGTCCTTTCACACCTTGGCCATCTCACACCCAGGCCATCTCCAACCTAATACATCTCACACCTAGGCCAACTCACAACTAGACAATCTCACTCCTAGACCATCACACACCTTGGACATCTCACACCTAGGCCAACTAACACCTAGGCCGTCTCGCACGCAGGCCATCTTTCACCTAGGCCATCTCACACCTAGGACATTTCACAACTAGACCATCTCACACCTTGGACATCTCACACCTAGGCCATCTAACACCTAGGCCGTCTCGCACGTAGGCCATCTTTCACCTAGGCCATCTCACAAGTAGACCATCTCACACCTTGGACATCTCACACCTAGGCCATCTAACACCTAGGCTGTCTCGCACGTAGGCCATCTCGCACGTAGACCATCTCACACCTAGGACATTTCACAATTATATCATCTCACACCTTAGTTTATCACACACCTTGGCCATCTAACACATAGGCCGTCTCGCACGTAGGCCATCTTTCACCTAGGCCATCTCACACCTAGGCCATCTCACACCATGGACAACTCCACACCTAGGCCACCTAACACCTAGGCCGTCTCGCACGTAGGCCATCTTTCACCTAGTCCATCTCACACCTAGGCCATCTCACACCTTGGACATCTCAAACCTAAGCCATCTAACACCTAGGCTGTCTCGCACGTAGGCCATCTCACACCTAGGACATTTCACAACTAGATAATCTCACACCTTGGACATCTTACACCTAGGCCATCTAACACCTAGGCCGTCTCGCATGTAGGCCATCTTTCAACTAGGCCATTTCAAACCTAGGACATTTCAAAACTAGACCATCTCACACCTTGGACATCTCACACCTAGGCCATCTAACACCTAAGCCGTCACGCACGTAGGCCATCTTTCACCTAGGCCATCTCACACCTAGGCCATCAAACACATTGGACATCTCACAACTAGGCTATCTAACACGTAGGCCATCTCGCACGTAGGCCATCTCGCACGTAGGCCATCTCACAACTAGGACATTTCACAACTAGATCATCTCACATCTTGGTCATCTCACACCTCGGCCATCTAACACCTAGCCCGTCTCGCATGTAGGCCATCTTTAACCTAGGCCATCTCATACCTAGTACATTTCACAACTAGACCATCTCACACCTTGGACATCTCACACCTAGGCCATCTCATACCTAGGACTTTTCACAACTAGGCCATCTCACACCTAGGACATTTCACAACTAGACCATTTCACACCTTGGTCATCTCACACCTAGGTCATCCGACAACTAGGTCGTCTCGCACGTAGGCCATCTTTCACCTAGGCCATCTCAGACCTAGGACATTTAACAACTAGATCATCTCACACCTTAAACATCTCACACCTAGGCCATCTAACACCTAGGCCGTCTAACACCTAGGCTGTCTCGCACGTAGGCCATCTCGCACGTAGACCATCGCACACCTAGGACATTTCACAACTATATCATCTCACACCTTAGTTCATCACACACCTTGGCCATCTAACACATAGGCCGTCTCGCACGTAGGCCATCTTTCACCTAGGCCATCTCACACCTAGGCCATCTCACAACATGGACAACTCCACACCTAGGCCACCTAACACCTAGGCCGTCTCGCACGTAGGCCATCTTTCACCTAGGCCATATCACACCTAGGCCACCTCACACCTTGGACATCTCACACCTAGGCCATCTAACACCTAGGCTGTCTTGCACGTACGCCATCTCGCATGTAGACCATCTCACACCTAGGACATTTAACAACTAGATCATCTCACACCTTGGACATCTCACACCTAGGCCATCTAACAAATAGGCCGTCTCGCACGTAGGCCATCTTTCACCTAGGCCATCTCACACCTAGGCCATCTCACACCATGGACAACTCCTCACTTAGGCCACCTAACACCTAGGCCGTCTCGCACATAGGCCATCTTTCACCTAGACCATCTCACACCTTGGACATCTCACACCTTGGACATCTCAAACCTATGCCATCTAACACCTAGGCTGTCTCACACGTAGGCCATCTCTCACCTAGGACATTTCACAACTAGACCATCTCACACCTTGGACATCTCACACCTAGGCCATCTAACACCTAGGCCGACTCGCATGTAGGCCATCTTTCACCTAGGCCATCTCACACCTAGGACATTTCACAACTAGACCATCTCACACCTTGGACATCTCACACCTAGGCCATCTCACACCTAGGACATTTCACAACTAGACCATCTCACACCTCGGACATTTCACAACTAGGCCATCTCTCACCTAGGACATTTCACAACTAGACCAACTCACACATTGGACATCTAACACCTAGGCCATCTCACACCTAGACCATCTCACACCTAGGACATTTCACACCTAGGACATTTCACACCTAGACCATCTCACACCTAGGACGTTTCACAACTAGACCATCTCACACATAGGACATCTCACACCTTGACCATCTCACACTTAGGATATTTCACAACTAGACCATCTCACACCTTGGACATCTCACACCTAGGCCATCTCATACCTAGGACTTTTCACAACTAGGCCATCTCACACCTAGGACATTTCACAACTAGACCATTTCACACCTTGGTCATCTCACACCTAGGTCATCTGACAACTAGGTCGTCTCGCACGTAGGCCATCTTTCACCTAGGCCATCTCAGACCTAGGACATTTCACAACTAGATCACCTCACACCTTGGACATCTCACACCTAGGCCATCTATCACCTAGGCCGTCTCGCACGTAGGTAATTTTTCACCTAGGCCATCTCACACATAGGCCATCTCACAACTAGGTCATCTCACACCTTGGCCATCTCACACCCAGGCCATCTCCAACCTAATAAATCTTACACCTAGGCCAACTCACACCTAGACAATATCACACGTAGACCATCTCACACCTTGGACATCTCACACCTAGGCCATCTAACAACTAGGACGTCTCGCACGCAGGCCATCTTTCACCTAGGCCATCTCACACCTAGGACATTTCAAAACTAGATCCATCTCACACCTTGGACATCTCACACGTAGGCCATCTAACATCTAGGCCGTCTCGCACGTAGGCCATCTTTCACATAGGCCATCTCACACCTAGGACTTTTCACAACTAAACCATCTCGCACCTTGGACATCTCACACCTAGGCCATTCAACACCTAGGCCGTCTCGCACGTAGGCCATCTTTCACCTAGGCCATCTCACACCTAGGCCATATCACACCTAGGTCCTCTCACACCTTGGCCATTTCACACCCAGGCCATCTCCGACCTAGGACATCTCACACCTAGGCCAACTCACACCTAGACAATCTCACACGTAGACCATCTCACAGCTAGGCCATTTCACATCTAGGCAATCTCACAAATTGACCATCTCAACCATTGACTATTTCGCACCTAAACCTTCTCACACATAGGCCATCATACACCTAGGCCAGCTCAAACATAGGTCATCTCACATCTAAACCATTTCACACCTAGACTGTCTCACACCTACAAAATCTCACACCAAGAACCATCTCTCACCTAGGCCATTTTACACTTGAGAAATTCCACACCTAGGCTATCTCACACCTAGGCTATCTCACACCTATGCTATCTCACACCTGGCCATCTCACAACTTGGCCATCTCACAACTTGGCCATCTCACACCTATACCATCCCACCCCTAGACCAACACACACATATGCCATCTGACACCTAGGATATCACACACCTAGGTCATCTCACACCTAGGCCATTTCGCACATAGGCCATTACACACCTTGATCATCTCACACCTAGACCATCTCCACCTAGGACGTTTCACAACTAGACCATCTCACACCCAGGCCATCTCACACCTAGTCTGTCTCACATCTATGCTATCTCACGCCTAGGCCATCTCACATCTACCCATCTCACGCCTAGGTCATTTCTCACCTAAGCCATCTCACACCTAGACCATCTCACACCTAGACAATCTCACACCTTGAACATTTCACACATAGACATTTTCACACCTATGCCATCTCACACCTGGACAATCACACACCTAGGCCTTCTCACACCTAGACCATCTAACACCTAGACCATCTCACATGTAGGCCATCTTACACCTAGACCATCTCACAACTAGACCATTTCACAACTAGGCCATTTTTCACCTAGGCCATTTTACAACTAGGCCATCTCACACCTAAGCCAACTCAAACCTAAGCCATCTCACACATAGGCCATCTCCCGCCTAGGACATCTAACACCAAGGTCATCTCACATCTAGACAATCTCACACCTAGGTAATTTCTAATTTAGGCAATCTCACACTTAGACCATCTCACACCTAGACAATTTCGCACCTAGACCTTCTTACACCTACGCCATCTCACACCTAGTCCATTTCACACATAGGACATCTCACACATAGGCCATCTCACAACTAGACCATCTCAGACCTAGACCATCTCACATGTAGGCCATCTCACACCTTGTAATTTCACACCTAGGCCATCTCACACATAGGCCATCTCACACCTATGCCAACTCACACCTAGGCAATCTCACACCTAGGAAATCTCACAACTAGGCCAACTCACACCTAGTCCATCTCACACCTAGGTCATCTTTCACCTAGGCTATCTCAACTTAGACCATCTCACACCTAATCCATCACACACCTAGACCATTTCTCACCTAGACAATATCACACCTAGACCGATTCACACCTAAACCATTTCACACTTACGCCATCTCACACCTTGGCCATCTCACACCTTGGACATCTCACACCTAGGTCATCTCACACCTAGTCCATTTCACACCCAGGCCATCTCAAACCTAGTCTGTCTCACATCTATGCTATCTCACACCTAGGCCATCTCACACCTACCCATCTCACACATAGGTCATTTCTCACCTAAGCTATCTCACACCTAGACCATCACACACCTAGAAAATCTCACACCTAGAACATTTCACACATAGACATTTTCAAACCTATGCCATCTCACACCTGGACAATCATACACCTAGGCCTTTTTTTACTCCTACACCATCTAACACCTAGACCATCTCACATGTAGACCATCTTACTCCTAGGCCATCTTACAACTAGACCATTTCACACCTAGGCAATTTTTCACCTAGGCCATTTCACAACTAGGCCATCTTACACCTAGGCCAACTCAATCCTAAACCATCTCACACCTAGGCCATCTCACACCTAGGACATCTCACACCTAGGTCATCTCACACCTAAACCATCTCACAGCTAGACAATTTCGCACCTAGACCTTCTTACACCTAGGCCATTTCACAACTAGGCCATTTCACACATAGGACATCTCACACATAGGCCATCTCACATCTAGGCCATTTCACACTTAGACCATCTCACACCTAGAATATTTCACACCTAGACCATTTCTCCTAGGCCGTCTCAAACATGAACAATTCCACACATAAGCTATCTCACCCCTAGACCATCTTACACCTTGGCCATCTCACACCTAGACCATCTCACACCTAGGCCATCTGACACCCAAGATATCTCACACCTAGGCCTTCTCACACATGGACCATTTCACACCTAGGCCATCTCACACTTAGGCCATATCACACTTAGGCAATCTCACACCTAGACGATCTCACACCTATACCATATCACAACTAGAACATCTCACACCTAGTTCATCTCATACCTAGGCCATCTCATATGTAGGCCAATTCACACCTAGGCAATCTCACACCTAAGGCCATCTCACACCTAGGCCATCTCACACCTAAGCCATCTCACACCGAGGCCAAATCTCCCCTGACCAATCTTTTACCTAGGCCATCTCACAACTAGTCCTTCTCACACCTAGGCTTTCTCACACCTAGGCCATCTCACACCTAGGCCATCACACACATAGGCCATTTCACATGTAGGCCATCAATCACCTAGGCCATCTCACACCTAGGCCATCTCACACCCAGGCCATCTCACACCCAGGCCATCTCACACCTAGACCATCTCACACCTAGGCCATCTAACACCTATGCAATATAGAACCTTTGGAATCTCACACATAGGCTATTTCACACAGGTTATCTCACACCTAGGCCGTCTCGCACGTAGGCCATCTCACACATAGGCCATCTCACACCTAGGCATTCTCAAACCTTGAGAATCTCACACCCAGTCCATCTCACACCTAGGCTTTCTCACAACTAGACTATCTCCCACATAGGCCACCTCACACCTAGGCTTTCTCACAACTAGACTATCTCCCACATAGACCGTCTCACACCTAGTCCATATCTCACCTACACCATCTCACAATTAGACAATCTCACAACTTGTCCATTTCACACCTAAACTATCTCATACATAGGCCATTTCACACCTAGGCCATCTCACACCTAGGTCATCTCACACGTAGACAATCTCACACCTAGGCAATCTCACACCTAGGCAATCTCACACCTAGGCCATCTCACACCTAGTCCATCTCACACCTAGTTCATCTTTCACCTAGGCTATCTCAAACCTAGACCATTTCACACCTAGTCCATCACACACATAGACCATCTCACACCTAGACAATCTCACGCCGAGACCAATTCACACCTATACCATTTCACACTTACGCCATCTCATATCTTGGCCATCTCACACCTAGCCATCTCACACCTAGGCCATCTCACACCTAGGCCATCTCACACCTAGGCCATCTCGCACCTATGCCACTTCAGAAATAGGCCATCTCACACGTAGACACTCTCATACCTAGAACAACTCACACCTAGAACATCTCACACCTAGTCCATCTTACATCTAGACCATCTCATTCCTAGATAATTTCACACCTACACCATTTCACACCTAGAACATCTCACACCTAGACCATCTAACACCTAGGACGTCTCGAATGTATGCCATCTCACACGTAGGCCGTCACGCACGTAGGCCACCTTTCACCTAGGCCATCTCACACCTAGGCCATCTCACACCTAGGTCCTCTCACACTTTGGCCATCTCACATCCAGGCCATCTCCAACCTAGTACATCTCACACCTAGGCCAACTCACACATAGACAATCTCACACCTAGACCATCTCACACCTAGGCCATTTTACATCTAGGCAATCTCACAAATTGACCATCTCAAACCTCGAGAATTTCGCACCTAAACCTTCTCACACATAAGCCATTATACACCTAGGCCATCTCAAACTTAGGTCATCTCACATCTATACCATTTCACACCTAGACTGTCTGACACCTACAAAGTCTCACACCAAGAACCATCTCTCACCTAGGCCATTTTACACTTGGGAAATTCCACACCTAGGCTATCTCACACCTAGGCTATTTCACACCTATGCTATCTCACACCTGGCCATCTCACAACTTGGCCATCTCGCACCTAGACCATCCCACCCCTAGACCAACAATCACCTAGGCCATCTCGCTCCTAGGATACCACACACCTAGGCCATCTCACACCAAGGCCATCTTACATCTAGGCCATTTCACACCTAGCCCAACTCAAACCTAGCCCATCTAACACCTAGACAATTTGACACAAAGGCCATCTCACACCTAGGCTACCTCACACATAGGCCATCTCACACATTGGCCATCTCACACCTAGGCCATCTCAAACCTAGGCCATCTCGCACCTACACCATTTCAGAACTAGGCCATCTCACACCTAGACAATCTCATACCTAGAACAACTCACACCTAGAACATCTCACTCCTAGTCCATCTTACATCTAGACCATCTCATTCTAAGATAATTTCACACCTACACCATTTCACACCTAGACCATCTCACACCTAGGTCATCTCACACCTAGGCCATCTCACATGTACGCCAAATCACACCTAGGTAATCTCACACCTAGGCCATCTCACACCTAAGCCATCACACACCTAAGCCAACTCTCCCCTGAGCAATCTTTTACCTAGGCCATCTCACACCTAGTCCTTCTCACACCTACGCTTTCTCACACCTAGGCCATCTCACACCTAGGCCATCACACACATAGGCCATTTCACATGTAGGCCATCACACACCTAGACCATCTCACACATTGGCCATCTCACACATAGGCCATCTAACACCTATGCCATATACAACCTTGGGAATCTCACACATAGGCCATTTCACACAGGTTATCTCACACTTAGGCCGTCTCGCATGTAGGCCATTTCACACCTTGGCCATCTCACACCAAGGCCATCTCCAACCTAATAAATCTCACACCTAGGCCAACTCACACCTAGACAATCTCACACCTAGACCATCTCACCCCTTGGACATCACAAACCTAGGCCATCTAACTAGGCCGTCTCGCACGCAGGCCATCTTTCACCTAGGCCATCTCACACCTAGGACATTTCACAACTAGACCATCTCACAACTTGGACATCTCACACCTAGGCCATCTAACACCTAGGCCGTCTCGCACGTAGGCCATCTTTCACCTAGGCCATCTCACACCTAAGACATTTCACAACTAGACCATCTCGTACCTTGGACATCTCACACCTAGGCCATTCAACACCTAGGCCGTCTCGCACGTAGACCACTTTCACCTAGGCCATCTCACACCTAGGCCATATCACACCTAGATCCTCTCACACCTTGGCCATTTCACACCCAGGCCATCTCCGACCTAGGACATCTCACACCTAGGCCAACTCACACCTAGACGATCTCACACCTAGACCATCTCAGAGCTAGGCCATTTCACATTTAGGCAATCTCACAAATTGACCATCTCAAACATCGACAATTTCGCACCTAAACCTTCTCACACATAGGCCACCATACACCTAGGCCATCTCAAACATAGGTCATCTCACATCTAAACCATTTCACACCTAGACTGTCTCACACCTACAAAATCACACACCAAGAACCATCTCTCACCTAGGCCATTTTACACTTGAAAAATTCCACACCTAGGCTATCTCACACCTAGGGTATCTCACACCTATGCTATCTCACACCTGGCAATCTCACAACTTGGCCATCTCACACCTAGACCATCCCACCCCTAGACCAACACACACATAGGCAATCTGACACCTAGGATATCACAAACCTAGGTCGTCTCACACTTAGGCCATCTTACATCTAGACCATCTCACACCTAGTCCAACTCAAACCTAGACCATCTAACACCTAAACAATATGACACAAAGGCCATATCACACCTAGGCTACCTCACACATATGCCATCTCACACATTGGCCATCTCACACATAGGCCATCTCACATTTAGGCTATTGCACACGTTGGCCATCTCACACCTAGGCCATCTCACACCTAGACTATCTCACACCTAGGCCATCTCACACCTAGGCCATCTCACACCTAGGCTAACACACCTAGACCATTTCGCACATAGGCCAACACCCACCTTGATCATTTCACACCTAGACCATCTCACACCTAGGAAGTTTCACAACTAGACCATCTCACACCCAGGCCATCTCAAACCTAGTCTGTCTCACATCTATGCTATCTCACACCTAGGCCATCTCACACCTACCCATCTCACACCTAGGACATTTCTCACCTAAGCCATCTCACATCTAGACCATCACAAACCTAGACAATCTCACACCTACAACATTTCACACATAGACATTTTAAAACCTATGCCATCTCACACCTGGACAATCATACACCTAGGCCTTCTCACACCTACACCATCTAACACCTAGACCATCTCACATGTAGACCATCTTACTCCTAGGCCATCTCACAACTAGACCATTTCACACATAGGCAATTTTTCACCTAGGCCATTTCACAACTAGGCCATCTCACACCTAGGCCAACTCAATCCTAATCCATCTCACACATAGGCCATCTCACACCTAGGCCATCTCACACCTAGGACATCTCACACCTAGGTCATCTCACACCTAGACAATCTCACACCTAAGCTATCTCACACCAAAGCCATTTCAAATTTAGGTAACCTCACACCTAGACCATCTCACACCTAGACAATTTCGCACCTAGACCTTCTTACACCTAGGCCATCTCACACCTAGGCCATTTCACACATAGGCTATCTCACACATAGCCCATCTCACATCTAAGCCATTTCACACTTAGACCATCTCACACCTAGAATATTTCACACCTAGACCGTCTCTCCTAGGCCGTCTCAAACTTGAACAATTCCACACATAGGCTATCTCACCCCTAGACCATCTTACACCTTGGCCTTCTCACACCTAGACCATCTCACACCTAGGCCATCTGACACCCAAGATATCTCACACCTAGGCCTTATCACACGTGGACAATTTCACACCTAGGCCATCTCACACTTAGGCAATCTCACACCTAGACGATCTCACACCTAGACCATATCACAACTAGACCATCTCACACCTAGTTCATCTCACACCTAGGCCATCTTACATTTAGACCATTTCACACCTAGGCAATCTCACACCTACACCATCTCACACCTAGGCCATCTCACACCTAAGCCATCTCACACCTAGGCCAACTCTCCCCTGACCAATCTTTTACCTAGGCCATCTCACACCTAGACCATCTCCACCTAGGACGTTTCACAACTAGACCATCTCACACCCAGGCCATCTCACACCTAGTCTGTCTCACATCTATGCTATCTCACGCCTAGGCCATCTCACATCTACCCATCTCACGCCTAGGTCATTTCTCACCTAAGCCATCTCACACCTAGACCATCTCACACCTAGACCATCTCACACCTTGAACATTTCACACATAGACATTTTCACACCTATGCCATCTCACACCTGGACAATCACACACCTAGGCCTTCTCACACCTACACCATCTAACACCTAGACCATCTCACATGTAGACCATCTTACACCTAGACCATCTCACAACTAGACCATTTCACACCTAGGCCAATTTTTACCTAGGCCATTTTACAACTAGGCCATCTCACACCTAGGCCAACTCAAACCTAAGGCATCAGACACATAGGCCATCTCCCGCCTAGGACATCTCACACCAAGGTCATCTCACATCTAGACAATCTCACACCTAGGTAATTTCTAATTTAGGCAATATCACACTTAGACCATCTCACACCTAGACAATTTCGCACCTAGACCTTCTTACACCTACGCCATCTCACACCTAGTCCATTTCACACATAGGTCATCTCACACATAGGCCATCTCACAACTAGACTATCTCAGACCTAGACCATCTCACATGTAGGCCATCTCACACCTTGTAATTTCACACCTAGGCCATCTCACACATAGGCCATCTCACACCTATGCCAACTCACACCTAGGCAATCTCACACCTAGGAAATCTCACTACTAGGCCATCTCACACCTAGTCCATCTCACACCTAGGTCATCTTTCACCTAGGCTATCTCAAACTTAGACCATCTCACACCTAGTCCATCACACACCTAGACCATTTCTCACCTAGACAATATCACACCTAGACCGATTCACACCTAAACCATTTCACACTTACGCCATCTCACACCTTGGCCATCTCACACCTTGGACATCTCACACCTAGGTCATCTCACACCTAGTCCATTTCACACCCAGGCCATCTCAAACCTAGTCTGTCTCACATCTATGCTATCTCACACCTAGGCCATCTCACACCTACCCATCTCACACATAGGTCATTTCTCACCTAAGCCATCTCACACCTAGACCATCACACACCTAGAAAAACTCCCACAACACCTAGAACATTTCACACATAGACATTTTTAAACCTATGCCATCTCACACCTGGACAATCATACACCTAGGCCTTCTCACACCTACACCATCTAACACCTAGTCCATCTCACATGTAGACCATCTTACTTTTAGGCCATCTTACAACTAGACCATTTCACACCTAGGCAATTTTTCACCTAGGCCATTTCACAACTAGGCCATCTTACACCTAGGCCAACTCAATCCTAAACCATCTCACACCTAGGCCATCTCACACCTAGGACATCTCACACCTAGGTCATCTCACACCTAAACCATCTCACAGCTAGACAATTTCGCACCTAGACCTTCTTACACCTAGGCCATTTCACAACTAGGCCATTTCACACATAGGACATCTCACACATAGGCCATCTCACATCTAGGCCATTTCACACTTAGACCATCTCACACCTAGAATATTTCACACCTAGACAATTTCTCCTAGGCCGTCTCAAACTTGAACAATTCTACACATAGGCTATCTCACCCCTAGACCATTTTACACCTTGGCCATCTCACACCTAGACCATATCACACATAGGCCATCTGACACCCAAGATATCTCACACCTAGGCCTTCTCACACATGGACCATTTCACACCTAGGCCATCTCACACTTAGGCCATATCACACTTAGGCAATCTCACACCTAGACGATCTCACACCTATACCATATCACAACTAGACCATCTCACACCTAGTTCATCTCATACCTAGGCCATCTCATATGTAGGCCAATTCACACCTAGGCAATCTCACACCTAGGCCATCTCACACCTAGGCCATCTCACACCTAAGCCATCTCACACCTAGGCCAAATCTCCCCTGACCAATCTTTTACCTAGGCCATCTCACACCTAGTCCTTCTCACACGTAGGCTTTCTCACACCTAGGCCATCTCACACCTAGGCCATCACACACATAGGCCATTTCACATCTAGGCCATCACACACCTAGGCCATCTCACACCTAGGCCATCTCACACCCAGGCCATCTCACACCTAGACCATCTCACACCTAGGCCATCTAACACCTATGCAATATAGAACCTTTGGAATCTCACACATAGGCTATTTCACACAGGTTATCTCACACCTAGGCCGTCTCGCACGTAGGCCATCTCACACATAGGCCATCTCACACCTAGGCATTCTCAAACCTTGAGAATCT
>PNEQ01100909.1:0-24670 GCA_003012365.1 Medauroidea extradentata | reverse complement strand
TGGCTTTCTCACAACTAGACTATCTCCCACATAGACCGTCTCACACCTAGTCCATATCTCACCTACACCATCTCACAATTAGACAATCTCACAACTTGACCATTTCACACCTAAACTATCTCATACATAGGCCATTTCACACCTAGGCCATCTCACACATAGGTCATCTCACACGTAGACAATCTCACACCTAGGCCATTTCAAATTTAGGCAATCTAACACTTAGACCATCTCACACCTAGACAATTTCGCACCTAGTCCTTCCTACACCTAGGCCATCTCACACCTAGGCCATTACACACATAGGACATCTCACACATAGGACATCTCACAACTAGTCCATCTCAGACCTAGACCATCACACACCTAGACCATCTCCCACGTAGGCCAACTCACACCTTGTAATTTCACACCTAGGCCACCTCACACATAGGCCATCTCACACCTAGGCCACCTCACACCTAGGCCAACTCACACCTAGTCCATCTCACACCTAGTTCATCTTTCACCTAGGCTATCTCAAACCTAGACCATTTCACACCTAGTCTATCACACACATAGACCATCTCACACCTAGACAATCTCACGCTGAGACCAATTCACACCTATACCATTTCACACTTATGCCATCTCACATCTTGGCCATCTCACACCTAGCCATCTCACACCTAGGCCATCTCACACCTAGGCCATCTCACACCTAGGCCATCTCGCACCTATGCCATTTCAGAAATAGGCCATCTCACACGTAGACACTCTCATACCTAGAACAACTCACACCTAGAACATCTCACACCTAGTCCATCTTACATCTAGACCAACTCATTCCTAGATAATTTCACACCTACACCATTTCACACCTAGAACATCTCACACCTAGACCATCTAACACCTAGGACGTCTCGAATGTATGCCATCTCGCACGTAGGCCGTCTCGCACGTAGGCCACCTTTCACCTAGGCCATCTCACACCTAGGCCATCTCACACCTAGGTCCTCTCACTTTGGCCATCTCACATCCAGGCCATCTCCAACCTAGTACATCTCACACCTAGGCCAACTCACACATAGACAATCTCACACCTAGACCATCTCACACCAAGGCCATTTCACATCTAGGCAATCTCACAAATTGACCATCTCAAACCTCGAGAATTTCGCACCTAAACCTTCTCACACATAAGCCATTATACACCTAGGCCATCTCAAACTTAGGTCATCTCACGTCTATACCATTTCACACCTAGACTGTCTGACACCTACAAAGTCTCACACCAAGAACCATCTCTCACCTAGGCCATTTTACATTTGGGAAATTCCACACCTAGGCTATCTCACACCTAGGCTATTTCACACCTATGCTATCTCACACCTGGCCATCTCACAACTTGGCCATCTCGCACCTAGACCATCCCACCCCTAGACCAACAATCACCTAGGCCATCTCACTCCTAGGATACCACACACCTAGGCCATCTCACACCAAGGCCATCTTACATCTAGGCCATTTCACACCTAGCCCAACTCAAACCTAGCCCATCTAACACCTAGACAATTTGACACAAAGGCCATCTCACACCTAGGCTACCTCACACATAGGCCATCTCACACATTGGCCATCTCACACCTAGGCCATCTCAAACCTAGGCCATCTCGCACCTACACCATTTCAGAACTAGGCCATCTCACACCTAGACAATCTCATACCTAGAACAACTCACACCTAGAACATCTCACACCTAGTCCATCTTACATCTAGACCATCTCATTCTAAGATAATTTCACACCTACACCATTTCACACCTAGACCATCTCACACCTAGATCATCTCACACCTAGGCCATCTCACATGTACGCCAAATCACACCTAGGTAATCTCACACCTAGGCCATCTCACACCTAAGCCAACTCTCCCCTGAGCAATCTTTCACCTAGGCCATCTCACACCTAGGACATTTCACAACTAGACCATCTCACACCTTGGACATCTCACACCTAGGCCATCTAACACCTAGGCCGTCTCGCACGTAGGCCATCTTTCACCTAGGCCATCTCACACCTAGGACATTTCACAACTAGACCATCTCGCACCTTAGACATCTCACACCTAGGCCATTCAACACCTAGGCCGTCTCTCACGTAGACCACTTTCACCTAGGCCATCACACCTAGGCCATATCACACCTAGATCCTCTCACACCTTGGCCATTTCACACCCAGGCCATCTCCCACCTAGGACATCTCACACCTAGGCCAACTCACACCTAGGCAATCTCACACCTAGACCATCTCACAGCTAGGCCATTTCACATTTAGGCAATCTCACAAATTGACCATCTCAAACATCGACAATTTCGCACCTAAACCTTCACACACATAGGCCATCATACACCTAGGCCATCTCAAACATAGGTCATCTCACATCTAAACCATTTCACACCTAGACTGTCTCACACCTACAAAATCTCACACCAAGAACCATCTCTCACCTAGGCCATTTTACACTTGAAAAATTCCACACCTAGGCTATCTCACACCTAGGGTATCTCACACCTATGCTATCTCACACCTGGCCATCTCACAACTTGGCCATCTCACACCTAGACCATCCCACCCCTAGACCAACACACACATAGGCAATCTGACACCTAGGATATCACAAACATAGGTCGTCTCACACCTAGGCCATCTTACATCTATGCCATCTCACACCTAGTCCAACTCAAACCTAGACCATCTAACACCTAGACAATCTGACACAAAGGCCATCTCACACCTAGGCTACCTCATACATAGGCCATCTCACACATTGGCCATTTCACACATAGGCCATCTTACTTCTAGGCTATTTCACACGTAGGCCATGTCCTACCTTGTCTATCTCACACCTAGGCTATCTCACACATAGACTTTCTCACACACAGGCTAACTAACACCTAGGCCATTTCGCACATATTCCAATACACACCTTGATCGTCTCACACCTAGACCATCTCACACCTAGGATGTTTCACAACTAGACCATCTCACACCCAGACCATCTCACACCTAGTCTGTCTCACATCTATGCTATCTCACACCTAGGCCATCTCACAACTACCCATCTCACACCTAGGCCATCTCACACCTAGTCCATCTCACACCTAGTTCATCTTTCACCTAGGCTATCTCAAACCTAGACCATTTCACACCTAGTCCATCACACACATAGACCATCTCACACCTAGATAATCTCACGCCGAGACCAATTCACACCTATACCATTTCACAACTACACCATCTCACATCTTGGCCATCTCACACCTAGCCATCTCACACCTAGGCCATCTTACACCTAGACCATCTCACAACTAGACCATTTCACACCTAGGCCATTTTCACCTAGGCCATTTCACAACTAGGCCATCTCACACCTAGGCCAACTCAAACCTAAACCATCTCACACATAGGCCATCTCACACCTAGGCCATCTCACGCCTAGGACATCTCACACCTAGGTCATCTCACACCTAGACAATATCACACCTAGGCCATTTCTAATTTAGGCAATCTCACACTTAGACCATCTCACACCTAGACAGTTTCGCACCTAGACCTTTTTACACCTACGCCATCTCACACCTAGTCCATTTCACACATAGGACATCACACACATAGGCCAACTCACAACTAGACCATCTCAGACCTAGACTATCTCACACCTAGACCATCTCACATGTAGACCAACTCACACCTTGTAATTTCACACCTAGGCTATCTCACACATAGGCCATCTCACACCTAGGCCAACTCACACCTAGGCAATCTCACACCTAGGCAATCTCACAACTAGGCCATCTCACACCTAGTCCATCTCACACCAAAGTCATCTTTCACCTAGGCTATCTCAAACCTAGACCATCTCACACCTAGTCCATCACACACCTAGACCATCTCTCACCTAGACAATATCACGCCTAGACCGATTCACACCTAAATCATTTCACACTTACGCCATCTCACACCTTGGCAATCTAACACCTAGGTCATCTCACACCTAGGCCATCTCACATCTAGGTCTTCTTACACCTTGGCCATCTCACACCCAGGCCATCTCCAACCTAGGACATCTCACACCTAGGCCAACTCACACCTAGTCAATCTCACACCTAGACCATCTCACATCTAGGCCATTTCACGTCTAGGCAAACTCATAAATTGACCATCTCAAACCTCGACAATTTCGCACCTAAACCTTCTCACACATAAGCCATCATACGCCTAGGCCATCTCAAACTTAGGTCATCTCACATCTAAACCATTTCACACCTAGACTGTCTCACACCTACAAAATCTCACACCTAGAACCATCTCCCACATAAGCCATTTTACACTTGTGAAATTTCACACCTATGCTATCTCACACCTAGGCTATCTCACACCTATGCTATCTCACTCCTGGCCATCTCACAACTTGGCCATCTCACAACTAGACCATCCCACCCCTAGACCAACAAACACCTAGGTCATCTAACACCTAGGATATCACACTCCTAGGATATCTCACACCTAGGCCATCTTACATCTAGACCATCTCACACCTAGTCCAACTCAAACCTAGACCATCTAACACCTAAACAATCTGACACAAAGGCCATATCACACCTAGGCTACCTCACACATATGCCATCTCACACATTGGCCATCTCACACATAGGCCATCTCACATTTAGGCCATTGCACACGTTGGCCATCTCACACCTAGGCCATCTCACACCTAGGCTATCTCACACCTAGGCCATCTCACACCTAGGCCATCTCACACCTAGGCCATCTCACACCTTGGCTAACACACACCTAGACCATTTCGCACATAGGCCAACACCCACCTTGATCATTTCACACCTAGACCATCTCACACCTAGGATGTTTCACAACTAGACCATCTCACACCCAGGCCATCTCAAACCTAGTCTGTCTCACATCTATGCTATCTCACACCTAGGCCATCTCACACCTACCCATCTCACACCTAGGACATTTCTCACCTAAGCCATCTCACATCTAGACCATCACAAACCTAGACAATCTCACACCTACAACATTTCACACATAGACATTTTTAAACCTGTGCCATCTCACACCTGGACAATCATACACCTAGGCCTTCTCACACCTACACCATCTAACACCTAGACCATCTCACATGTAGACCATCTTACTCCTAGGCCATCTCACAACTAGACCATTTCACACCTAGGCAATTTTTCACCTAGGCCATTTCACAACTAGGCCATCTCACACCTAGGCCAACTCAATCCTAAACCATCTCACACATAGGCCATCTCACACCTAGGCCATCTCACACCTAGGACATCTCACACCTAGGTCATCTCACACCTAGACAATCTCACACCTAAGCTATCTCACACATAAGCCATTTCAAATTTAGGCAATCTCACACCTAGACCATCTCACACCTAGACAATTTCGCACCTAGACCTTCTTACACCTAGGCCATCTCACACCTAGGCCATTTCACACATAGGCCATCTCACACATAGGCCATCTCACATCTAGGCCATTTCACACTTAGACCATTTCACACCTAGAATATTTCACACCTAGACCGTCTCTCCTAGGCCGTCTCAAACTTGAACAATTCCACACATAGGCTATCTCACCCCTAGACCATCTTACACCTTGGCCATCTCACACCTAGACCATCTCACACCTAGGCCATCTGACACCCAAGATATCTCACACCTAGGCCTTCTCACACGTGGACAATTTCACACCTAGGCCATCTCACACTTAGGCAATCTCACATCTAGACGATCTCACACCTAGACCATATCACAACTAGACCATCTCACACCTAGTTCATCTCACACCTAGGCCATCTCACATTTAGGCCATTTCACACCTAGGCAATCTCACACCTACACCATCTCACACCTAGGCCATCTCACACCTAAGCCATCTAACACCTAGGCCAACTCTCCCCTGACCAATCTTTTACCTAGGCCATCTCACACCTAGTCCTTCTCACACCTAGGCCATCTCACACCTAGGCCATCACACACATTTACCATTTCACATGTAGACCATCACACACCTAAGCCATCTCACACATAGGCCATCTCACACCCAGGCCATCTCACACCTAGACCATCCCACACCTAGGCCATCTAACACCTATGCTATATAGAACCTTGGGAATCTCACACATAGGCTATTTCACACAGGTTATCTCACACGTAGGCCGTCTCGCACGTAGGCCATCTCACACATAGGCCATCTCACACCTAGGCATTCTCAAACCTTGAGAATCTCACACCCAGTCCATCTCACACCTAGGCTTTCTTACAACTAGACTGTCTCCCACATAGGCCATCTCACACCTAGGCTTTCTCACAACTAGACTATCTCCCACATAGACCGTCTCACACCTAGTCCATATCTCACCTACACCATCTCACAGTTAGACAATCTCACAACATGACCATTTCAAACCTAAACTATCTCACACATAGGCCATCTCACACCTAGGCCATCTCACGCCTAGGGCAATTCACACCTAGGTCATCTCACACCTAGACAATCTCACACCTAGGCCATTTCAAATTTAGGCAATCTCACACTTAGACCATCTCACACCTAGACATTTTCGCACCTAGACCTTCTTACACCTAGGCCATCTCACACCTAGGCCATTACACACATAGGACATATCACACATAGGACATCTCACACATAGGACATCTCACACATAGGACATCTCACAACTAGTCCATCTCAGACCTAGACCATTACACACCAAGACCATCTCATACGTAGGCCAACTCACACCTTGTAATTTCACACCTAGGCTAACTCACACCTAGGCAATCTCACACCTAGGCAATCTCACACCTAGGCCATCTCACACCTAGTCCATCTCACACCTAGTTCATCTTTCAACTAGGTTATCTCAAACCTAGACCATTTCACACCTAGTCCATCACACACATAGACCATCTCACACCTAGACAATCTCATGCCGAATCCAATTCACACCTATACCATTTCACACTTACGCCATCTCACACCTTGGCCATCTCACACCTAGCCATCTCACACCTAGGCCATCTCACACCTAGGCCATCAAGCATCTACGCCATTTCAGAACTAGGCCATCTCACACCTAGACAATCTCATACCTAGAACAACTCACACCTAGAACATCTCACACCAAGTCCATCTTACATCTAGACCATCTCATTCCTAGATAATTTCACACCTACACCATTTCACACATAGACCATCTCACACCTACGCCATCTAACAACTAGGACGTCTCGCACGTAGGCCATTTCGCACATAGGCCGTCTCGCACGTAGGCCACCTTTCACCTAGGCCATCTCACACCTAGGCCATCTCACACCTAGGTCCTCTCACACTTTGGCCATCTCACATCCAGGCCATCTCCAACCTAGTACATCTCACACCTAGGCCAACTCACACCTAGGCCAACTCACACCTATGCCAACTCACACATAGACAATCTCACACCTAGACCATCTCACACCTAGGCCATTTTACATCTAGGCAATCTCACAAATTGACCATCTCAAACCTCGAGAATTTCGCACCTTAACCTTCCCACACATAAGCCATTATACACCTAGGCCATCTCAAACATAGGTCATCTCACATCTAAACAATTTCACACCTAGACTGTCTCACACCTACAAAGTCTCACACCAAGAACCATCTCTCACCTAGGCCATTTTACACTTGGGAAATTCCACACCTAGGCTATCTCACACCTAGGCTATTTCACACCTATGCTATCTCACACCTGGCCATCTCACAACTTGGCCACCTCACACCTAGACCATCCCACCCCTAGACCAACAATCACCTAGGCCATCTCACACCTAGGATACCACACACCTAGGTCATCTCACACCTAGGCCATCTTACATCTAGGCCATTTCACACCTAGCCCAACTCAAACCTAGACCATCTAACACCTAGACAATCTGACACCAAGACCATCTCACACCTAGGCTACCTCACACATGGGCTATCTCACAAATTGGCCATCTCACACCTAGCCATCTCACACCTAGGCCATCTCACACCTATGCCATCTCGCACCTACACCATTTCAGAACTAGGCCATCTCACACCTAGACAATCTCATACCTAGAACAACTCACACCTAGAACATCTCATACCTAGTCCATCTTACATCTATAACATCTCATTCCTAGATAATTTCACACCTACACCATTTCACACCTAGACCATCTCACACCTAGGTCATCTCACACCTAGGCCATCTCACATGTAGGCCAAATCACACCTAGGCAATCTCACACCTAGGCCATCTCACACATAAGCCATCTCACACCTAGGCCAACACTCCCCTGAGCAATCTTTTACCTAGGCCATCTCACACCTAGCCCTTCTCACACCTATGCTTTCTCACACCTAGGCCATCTCACACCTAGGCCATCACACACATAGGCCATTTCACATGTAGGCCATCACACACCTAGGCCATCTCACACCTAGGCCATCTCACATCCAGGCCATTTCACACCTAGACCATCTCACACCTAGTCCATCTAACACACTAATGCTATATAGAACCTTGGGAATCTCACACATAGGCCATTTCACACAGGTTATCTCACACCTCGGCCGTCTCGCACGTAGGCCATCTAACACCTAGGCCATCACACACATAGGCCCTTTTACATGTAGGCCAACACAATCCTAGGCCATCTCACACCTTGGCCATCTCACACCTAGGCCATCTAACACCTAGGCCATCTAACACCTATGCCATATTGAACCTTGGGAATCTCACACATAGGCCATTTCACACAGGTTATCTCACACCTAGGCCGTCTCGCACGTAGGCCATCTCACACCTAGGCCATCACACACATAGGCCCTTTCACATGTAGGCCAACACACACCTAGGCCATCTCACACCTTGGCCATCTCACACCTAGGCCATCTAACACCTATGCCATATTGAACCTTGAGAATCTCACACATAGGCCATTTCACACAGGTTATCTCACACCTAGGCCGTCTCGCACGTAGGCCATCTCACACCTAGGCCATCTCAAACCTTGAGAATCTCACACCCATGTTATCTAACACCTAGGCTTTCTCACAACTAGACTATCTCCCACATAGACTGTCTCACACCTAAACCACATCTCACCTACACCATCTCACACCTAGACAATCTCACAACTTGACCATTTCACACCTAAACCATTTCACATTTAGGCAATCTCACATGTTGGCCATCTCACACCTGGGCCATCTCACACCTAGGCCATCTCAAACCTTGAGAATCTCACACCCAGGCCATCTCACACCTAGGCTTTCTCACAACTAGACTATCTCCCACATAGACTGTCTCACATCTAAACCATATGTCATCTACACCATCTCACACCTAGAAAATCTCACAACTTGACCATTTCACACCTAAACCATTTCACATTTAGGCCATCTCACACCTAGGCCATCTCACACCTAGACCATCTCACACCTAGACAATCTCATACCTTGAACATCTCACACCGAGACCATCTCACATCTAGGCCATCACACACCTAGACAATCTCTCACCTAGATCATATCACATCTAGACCAATCACACATAAGCCATGTCGCACCTAGGCCATATCACACCTGGGCCATCACACATCTAGGCCATTTCACGTCTAGGCCATCTCACACCTAGACCATCTCACACCTAGGCCATCTCACACCTATGCTATGTCAAACCTAGTGAATCTCACACCTAGGCCATCTCACACATAGGATATCTCACACCTAGGCCCTCTCGCATGTAGGCCATCTCACACCTAGGCCATCTCACACCTTGGCCATCTCACTCCCAGGCCATCTCACACCTAGGCCATCTCACAACTAGACCATCTCTCATCTAGACCATCTCACACGTAGGCCATCTCACACCTAGGCCATCTCACACCTAGGCTATCTCACACCTTGACCAACTCACACCTAGGCCATCTCATACCTACTCTGTCTCACATCTAGGCCATCTCACACCTAGACCATCTCACACCTAGACCATTTCACACATAGACCATCTCACACCTAGACCATCTCACACCTAGGCCATCTCACACCTTGGCCATCTCACACCTTGACCATCTCACCCCTAGATCATCTCACACCTAAGCCATCTCACCCCTAGGTCATCTCACACCTAGGCCATCTCACACCTAGACCATCTCACACCTAGGTAATCTCACACCTAGGTCATCTCACACCTAGACCATCTCATCCTAGACCATCTCACACCTAGACCATCTCGCTCCTAGACCATCTCACACCTAGGCCATCTCTCTCCTAGGCCATCTTACACCTAGACCACTTTGACTACATGCAAATTGGTCTCCTATTATGTCTGCATTTTTCTACAGTTCAATGATAAGTATTTTTATTTTGATGCATGTATCTAACCTGATGACTAACTTAATTTCATTTAAATACTTTTCAGTGGATATGATTTTTGAATACATATGTAACTCCTGGTGAAGATGTGACATTTGTATATGGTTCATCGTCTACTCTGTTCAGGATATTTTCTTCCAAGCTTTGTCGCCTGCCCACCACAATTGAGATACGTTGGTAGAATACATGCCGTATCTCGCAAGCGATGGGCGGTTCTTGCGAACATTGTATGTACTTGGTGTCGTCTGTTGGATATCACTCGTGCAGCTGCACTTTGCTTCGCCATAAACCAAAACCCAGTTCTATTAGTGTGTATCTCTCCATTGACACTTAGCTACTTAATTGTGGGTCTGTTTGTCTGGTTTCGGTCTATTCATAAGTTGACTGTGTGTGGCAGTGAATGACTCGTGCACACATTTCTTGTGGGGTGATCGTTTTGCATGGGAATAAGACAGCAACAAGTTCACCTCACAAACATCACTCGTTGTTAACAGTGCGGCGGCAAACAGTTTCTACACGAAAGTAATGTTCATGTTGGACAGTACAAACACCGACGGTTGTTTTCGTGTGCCTTTGTCAACAAATCGCAACTTGCTCGCTTTCGTTTCAATTATGTACACATTACTTGCGTGCTGTTATTGAGGTTACTCAGTACCAAAAAACGCTACTTATGTTATTCACCAAAGACGTGGCATTAACGAACCTTATTGATGCTATATCTCTGATATTGTGAGTCAATAACCGTCGGTTAGTTACGGCCATGATCTTTCATTTATTTCAAACAATTGCAAATTTTTTTGAATATGTTTTAATCAAATGCTTTGAAAAATTTCGACATTGTGTACAGTCATACGATACACAATTTTGCTAGAACATTTTCAAATAATGTACCGTTTTCTAGCAAAAAAAAATATTTTGCTTCATTTTGTCTTATCTTGACAACAAAACATGCGATATTTCAGGGGCAAAAGTCTAGTAATTTCGTTAGGTGTATTGCAACAGAAAATGTCATTTACAAACGATGACATATTAGTGTTAAAACTGTAAGAATGAATTTTTGATATATGTGTTAATTTGCGTTAAAAAAAAAACATTTTCGATACCACTGCAAAACTAAAGAGCGTGACCTTAACATCAGGTAATCAACAGTTTTGTTTAAATACAGTCTTTGTGGTTATTATTAGTACACGTTTCGGTGCCGTTCACAGAATAAATGTCAAGAATCCCCTCGTGATACGGCCGTCTAGCATCACTGGCATATGTGACTTAAAACACGAAGTATACTTCATTGCGTGTTATTAACTCACACAAACCTACTACTGAATAACGCTTTGCATGTGTACATTCGTGTTCTCTATCATTTCATTACTAACTTGCGTAACGTTCGCTGGAATCTCCTGTGTATCGCGTGTTGCCTATCTGTCAGCATTCACATTTAAAATTGTCCATTTTCTCGAAAACGGTTAACTTGAGGGTATTTCGACAATGCTACCTTTATGTTCTTTGGAAATCGGCGTAATAAACGGCATTTAAAATCCATAAATCGCAGTGGCAACTAATTTTGTGACGAGAAACTGCACGACAACTCCATAATGTAATAAAGGTGATTTGAATTCGACACCTTATTTGCACAAATTGGAGATCATGTTATTAATAATCCACACCCAGAAATTCATTCTTCATTTACATTAGTTTAGTATCTATTAACAAAATTTAGTTGTCGAATTCAATTTTCAAACCCAAAAAGTCATGTCAGTTTACTAAGTACTATACAGAATGAATCGGGAGGAAAGGCACGTGCTTTGAGGGGTGATAGTACTGGTGATTCTGAACAAAATGTTTTTAATAAACATATGCCCTTTTCTTAAGCGTTTCAGAGAAACCGAATGAAAACAACAAGGAACGGGAAATATGCTGGTGACGATAAATCACGATACTGTTATAGAATATTTTGTTTAATTGTGTACATTTCCTCACAAAACATGTTCAAACACTCCACCACCAATTTCAATACATTTTGCTGCTCTGATAGACAACTGCTGTGTTGCTGATCTGAGCTAATTAGTACGTTGATTTATTTGAGCACAAGCATGGTAAATACGGGCGAGAAATTTGATTCTTAGATGACGAAAAGACAAACAAAAATTAAAATATAAAATATCTTGTGATAGGAATGGTTTAAGGCATGATCTTCCATTTATTTCAAACAATTGCAAACAACTCTAATAATACGGGAGCAGATAACTATTGTCAGCGCTTAGCAGCGAGAACTTGATAGCTAAATAATGGAGCAGCATCTGAATGACGGTGCAAGGTAAATAGGCTAAACGCAACGTGCCCAGGAATCAAACCTGGATCGCTGTGTTGATAAGGTTGTTTTACGAAACTGCAGTACCTATTACATGCACAGTATGAGCCAACAATTGTAGTATTATATAGCACTAGCAGTCCCCCGCGGCTTTGCTCGCGAGTATTATTCGTAACAGATAATATTTACTTTAACAGAATAATCTCTTTGTACATAAAACAAATGATAATTCAGTCATTAAGTATTAGAATGTCCAAGAGGCTAGTTGACCTAATTCTGCAGCAGGATAAATAGCTACAACTTTCCGCGCAAAAAGCAGTCTTCAATTCGTTCCTGCCACTAACAGCGACTTCGCCTAGGCCTTATTTAAAGCTCTGTAAATTGTACGTTGTGGGGTAGTTACAGACACCTAAGGTAAGAGGTTAATCGAATGAGAAACATCTGTTTACCCTGTGCACAACCATTGATGACGGTGCCCTCAATTATATATTTTCAAAATATTCACTTTAACTTTATTGACATTACAAAAATTCAGAGGGTAAAGGTTTCGCGGAAACGTATTTGGTGCCCCAAACCGGAGATTAGTGAGATGATATATCGTCGGTTTACTGCCAAAAGTGAACAAAGTCAAAATGAGAAAAAATTATAAAAATGCATATGTATATGTTGTTCCCGAACAATTGCTCAAGTTTAAAGTCTATTCGTCGTTTCGTACTGTTGTGTCACAGTATAGTAACATACCACATTTTTGTTAATATCTACAATTTAATACTGTTTTTTAACGAAATAGCATTTATGACTTAATCACTTTTGGCAGTATACCGACGATATGTCAGCTGATTTTGTAGAAGAACCTAAGTGGAAAGCGAACTGCAATTTTACCACTTTTAAAGACTACAAGTAAATTGCACTAATTCGATCTGCCTAGTAGTTTTTGTGTGTCAGAATTAAAAGTTCGCACGCAGCTTTTAACGGAATTCGAGCCCAGAACCTCCCGGAATTTAGACCTGAGTGACAAAAACTGCGTCACGTAACGTCGAAATAATTCATAAAAGTAAAATTTAAAAAAATAAAATAAAATATCTGTGTCCTTGGCTCATAGAGGTTGTACAACACCACGTCTCGATAGGTTACTGTAGTGAAACTCCTGTATAAGTTGTTTCTCGCTTCTCATTCCTGCTTTTCGGATCGTCTGCCTTGATTATTGACCAACTAAGTTTTATTCTTAATAATCACGTTTCTTATAAAGAAAAAATTACATACATTTTTTTTTAAAATATTTACGTAAGCATCACTTTGACGCGAACAACTCCTCAATATTGCTACTGGTTAGATAGATATCGTGGGATGATGGAAAACAAATTTTGTGCTTTTTGACCCTTTTGGGTGTCGAATTTGGAAATATTTTAAATTTACATCTTAGACTTTTGTATAAGTATCCAACTGAAGTGTAAATCACATCGCTAGCCCTTTCAGTCGAATCAAAATCTATCATTCACTAAAAAAAAAAAAAAAAAAAAAAAAAAAAAAAAACATATATCATCGCGGCATAGTATTGAGAAATCGAATTTCGAAAAATCTGAAAACTGTTTTGCGATAATTTCTGTAATCATTATCCTGAAGAAAAAATTAATTGTATATCTCGACGGGTTCGATAGATATCGAGGATTTATCTAAAACACGTTCGAGGTCTTTTCACCACTTAAGAGAGTAAATTACGTCGCTATATAAAAAAACTATGGAATCGATATAAATCGAATGTGAGTCGAAAACTCATATTTCCCCTTTTTTAACCAGTTTAGGGCCGAATTCAGAAAAAATATTTTAAATGGTACTTGATATTTACAAAAGCACCAATTTAAAGCAAAGAGAACTTAGATATATCCATTGATTTGATAGATATGGAAGGATAATCGAAAACACATTTCACGTATTTTCACCCCTTTAAATAAAGATTTTCGAAACGTCTTTGAGTCCTGTCATAGACAGTTGTAAAAGTAACCAATTAAAGTTAAAATCACGACGATAGCCAATTGTGTTTCAAAGATATAGACGATTCATTAAAACACATTTTGCCACTTTTTACTGCCTGGGGATCGAATTTCAAAAAACCTAAAACTACTTTTTGGGTATTTACGTAAGCAATATTTTGAAGTGAATATCAAGTCTCTATCCCGAAGGGTTCGATAGATATCGATAGTTGATTGGAAACACATTTAAGGTCTTTTCAGCCCCTTAAATGTTGAACTTCGGAAAATCCTTAAATTAGCCAATATGCATTTTAACGAGTGTCCTATTAAAGTAAAAACCACGATGATTGGCCGTCGGGTTCGAGCTCTATCGACGTTTCTTCGGAAACATATTCACCCCTTTTCACCCCCTTAGAGGTCGAATTTCGAAAAATCCCTTCTTAGTGCTCGCCTACGACCTGAAGGGAACCCCCACAAAAAATTTCACGATTCTAGGTCCAGTGGTTTGAGCTGCAGTTTGATATGTCAGTCAGTCAGTCAATCAGTCAGCTTTCATTTTTATGTATAGAGATTATTTATTTTTTGCTTAAAGCAGTGCTTATAAAACAAGCCCACTTATACACATTTCCATTTTAATTTGTCTAACCAGTGGGCTAAACCATAAACCTAAATAATTTGCAATATATTTACGAGAGAGCACGAGAGAGACAGAAGAGAGAGAGATGAGGAAGTAAGCGGAGAGAGAAGGAAACAGAATGGATGTGTTTAGGGAAATGTGTGTATGTTTGTGTATGCGTGCATGTAGTGACCACATTTATCCTGTGTCGTAACAGCAGTTGCTAGCAGAAAACATAACTGTATTAAAGAAAAGTTGTATGTATTTGTTTGGTAATGCTATCTGTTAAAAGCGGAAACTAGCAGTACAATGTCACTATATATATATATATATATATATATATATATATATATATATATATATATATATATATATATATATATATATATACTGAATTGGCTGAGAATATTGAGTGCGAAATGAAAGCTTTTGTCGATAAAATTGTGTTCTAAAACCTGTAACTTGCACAGAAGTGTACAGGGCAGCAACGTTAAATAGTTTTACACGTTGTGGACACACAAACAAATTGTTTCTTCTTACAACAGGACTAAGTAAGGTAGCGCAACGGTTATACGTATTACCAGCACTTGGGTGAACCAGAATTCAGTTCTCGGGTCGGACATTCTGATTTTGTTTTTCGGCGGTTACCCAATATCGCTCCAGGTAAAGCCGGGATGGTTGTTTATCAATGGCCATGGCCGATTCGTCTTCCAGTTCCTGTCATTGTGTCAAGTTGTGAGTCACCGTCTTTAATAACTTCGCTGTCACCGAGACATAGAGTTCACTTACTTTACCTTATGGGCAGTTCGGAATAAAGTGAGCACTCGAAAAAGCCCTGCTAAAGATCTATTTCCAGCCAATTCGTATCTTTCCGCGTGTAGCATCTAACGACGGGAAAAGTCTAACTTCTCTGGACACGTCACTTTTTGTTTACGCGTGTGAGATAAATTGTTCAGTCGATAGGCACATATATAGATTGATAGAAAGAAGTTTATTAATTATATAAAATACAATTATATCGCTGTCGGTTGATTTTGTTTCAGCATTGTTGTATTTAAATACGAATAAACATGGAACTATGTTGTGTTATTTCGTTGCCAACCATACAAACAGTAAAGTGACTATCGGTAATGTTGAATTATATGTAGTAACGGCTAGTGATATTTTTCAATGGTTAAATAGTTAGTGTTCACTTTATTCCGAACGGCCTATACCTGCATACAGTTTGCTATGCGTAGCAATATACACTACATAATCGAGGACGCAATCGCAAATTATTCAAAACTGACTTTAGTTTGTTTAAATGAGCTGCCGTTCTGTTGTACTCTTTGAGCTTTATCACTCTCTTCCTTCCAGATTATGAAGAAAATATTTGAATGAACACAAAAATTTATATTTATGATAAACAGTTTAGTAAAACTGAACAACCCCGAGAATAAGTAATCATTATTACACTTAAAATACAAATATTATGTCACAAGTTTTTTTTTACTTTACACACACGCAGTTCTTATGGTGCGCCAGTGATGAAATACATCAGCTACAAGTACAAGGACACGTTAACTGAAACACGCACTTCTTTTTAACATAAAAAAATTAATTACTTTTTATGTATAAGATTACATGTGTAAACTCACTCCAAAGGGTTTTTCTTACTAACTTACAGGATCATGCAGTCTTTCGCATCAAAATAAAATTTGTTTTCAATTTTGAACTAATTTGATATCTAAACTTATACAATCACTTTCAAATTTACCCCTGCTGGCGTAAGGTTTCCGATGTAGGTAAGCGTCCTTTGGCATAACATTCATCATATTTGATTATTAAGTTTTTGCATTTTTGAAATTTGGAGTAGAAAAATGTAAAATGCAAGACGGTACATGCATGGCGATTGAACTGTTAGGCCATAATAAGACAAGTAACTTTTTTCAAATGTATAATCTGCTTAACTGATTACGGCATACTTATACGTTTAAAGTTCAAATATCATGAATGAACTGTAGGGAAAGGTATACGCAATCCTCGCTTTGCAAATGATGCCGATACTAAGCGACGACAGTGAAACTACATTTTAGAGGTTATCTGTAGTTAAGTATAAAGCACGACGTCTTATAAGTTTGTCATGCAACCAAACGCAATACTTTAATTTGAAGAATTATCTGGAAAAAGTAAGTTATAATATTTTGAAGGTTCTTAAATGGTGTTTGTACTGTACGGTGGCGTCTTGACAATTGCAGTCTATCCTCGTCTGAAATATATGCTTCTCGACTTGTTTCAATATCGTATGGGGAATGGTACCCAAGGTCAGGGTATCGTGTACCTGCGTGTCCTGAAGGATGACATTACATGAGGCTCTGAGGTGGAGAATGAAAGGGCTGAGTCTAAACAGCTCAAATTTCCAGCACGAATACGGGGCGGATTGGGAGGAAAGGTACATGCTTTGAGGAGTGATAGTACTGATGATTCTGAATTAAATGTTTCTAATAAACATATGCCCATTTCTTAGCGGTTTCAGAGAAACCAAATGAAAACAAGGAACGGGAAATGTGCAGGTGACGGTAAATCACGATACTATTATCGCATGTTTTGTTTAATTGTGTACATTTCCTCACAAAACATGTTCAAACAGTCCACCACCAATTTCAATGAATTTTGGTGCTCTGATAGACAGCTGCTGTGTTGCTGATCTGAGCTCATTAGTACATTGCTGTACTTGAGCACAAGCATGGTAAATACGAGCGAGAAGTTGCTCTCTTGTGTCCATCCTGCGCGTGTACACTTCGCTTTTAAGCCAACTCCACACACGATAATCCAATGGGGTAAGATCAGGTGACCTCGGTGGCCAAGCAATGATTCCATGGCGTTCGTTTCAACGCCCAGTATACGTTTCTTTGAGGTACTGTGTCACTGGTCGTACACAATGTGCAGGAGCTCCGTCTTGCTGAAAGCACAATCGAGCTCTTGTTGCCAAAGAAATATCCTCCAAGTATTCTGGTAACACGTTTTGAATAAAATCAAGTTACCGTACTCCATTAAGACGATTATCTAAAACTACTAGGCTGGTGAGTTAGTCATCAATAATACCGCATTACACGTTAACTGAGAAACGTTGTTGAAAATTCCTTTCTACAGTAGGGTGTAGATTTTCGTCTGTCCATACTTGAGAGTTGCGTGTGTTGTTGATTCCGTTGCGGGTAAATGTTGACTCATCAGTGAACAGAATACGTGGAATTAATCATCATTGGCAATGATCCGTTGAAAGAATTCTTGAGGGCGACATCATCTCCGTATCACTCTTGTTTGTGGAATATGAAGAAGAGCAGCTATTAGTCTCGAGCTAGTTGTTGGGCTGCGTTCTAGTACCCGAAGAATGTTCTCAATTCATTAAGAGCTTGTTGTACGGGACGTTCGGATGCAACATTTACGCTGGGAAGCGTACTACGGTCACGCAATCTTGCAAACACCCTGCTAAACACCCTGCTATCTGGAACTCTGCGATTAGGAAATCGTCGTTCGTACTCACGAACAGCGGCTCTGAAATTGTCATCGGAGAAACCGTAGACAAACATCATGTCAGCATACTCTGCATGTGTGAAGACCTGTGGCATTTTTGACTACACTGAACTGTACACGTAACAACACTGTAGTTCCCAATACTAGGGCAAGCACTGTAGGACTGAGACTGAGGTAAACAACTGCACCATGCTTAGAGCGCCACCGTGTGGAAATGTACAAAATTACACACAACATAGATAACAGTAGCGTAATTTTCCGTCACCAGCAATTATACCGTTTCTTGTTATTTTCATTCGGTTTCTCTGAAACAGTTAAGAAATGGGCATATGTTTATTAGAAACATTTTGTTCAAAATCACCAGTACTATCACCCCTCAAAGCATGTACCTTTCCTCCCGACTCACTATGTATAATAGAGCGAATAATCTAAATAGAATGGAATTCCTCCAAACGAAATCATTACTTTTAAAACCGCTATAAGTTATACGTGTAATTGAATACAATATATTTGTATTGCTCCAAGTTAATTTTTCCTTCATACTAAAATTCCTAGTCACTGGTTACTCTATTACGTAAAAAGTCTGTGTATCCCGAATGTCTGACTAAAATTATTTTTTTATTTACATTCATACCATGTGAACTACGAATATAAGAGAGGATTCTGTATGTATTTACCTACTTGTTTCCATTTTTAATGTGGTCATATTGTTACATCATCATGGCATTTCATAATTTAGAATTTATTTTTGGGAACTAAACAGTAAATATAATCTTTCGCCAAAATATTTTTACCGTTGAATTTGTAATTGGTAAAGTTACTTATTCCTTATCCCTTATTCAATACAAATAAAACATCTTCTAAGATTATCAGAAATTTGATAATTTCAAGGGAAACATAGGGCGAATCCACTAGTTACAGCCAAACACGGTACTGTTTTGATTTAAGGGTATTTGTAAAGGCAGTTCTACTGTGTATGGATATGTCGCTCTTGAAGAGTTAGTGCAAGTAGTGCTATTTTGTGAGAGTAAAAGTAGATATTATTTCAATACATTAGCGAGATTATCATAACTTTCCGTTATGTTATATTCGCTAAATAGTAGTTAGATAACAAATTTCTTCCGGATGCTCAAAAAACTTTTCTGCTTTCAAAGTACTTAATTGATTTTACAGTAAAAGATCTACGTAGGATATTGTTAGTTTACTTTAAGAGACCATGATTGTCTCGTATGATACCAACTGTAGTAAAGAGCGCGTATATAAATCTCCTCCAAATTACACTTCATTAAATATTTCTGCGGGCACATAAAATAATGCAGCCATGACAGAAAACTACAGTTTACAAATAGCGCAATTGCATGGCCGAAAATTTAATTTGTGCTCTCATGTATAATACCGGTACATATATCTATGTAAATTTATGTATATATATGTATAAGTAATTAACATAAAGTTCATAGCTTCGCCTCCTCGGATATTTCTACTCTAAGGAGAATTAAGTAAAAAGTAAAAAAAAACTATTAAAGCATTTATTCGTTACTTGAACTACTTGGTCTCTTAACATTTCTCACGCACAACTAGGGTAATGTGTTATTAAAAACAGTAAAATAGATGGCTTACGTCAGCGTAAATTGATTGGAAACATTGATGTGTTATTGTATAATTTGTTTGCCATAAAATAAGCACTTCTGACAACCATTTTGTCTAGAATAATGATTTTAAAATATAATTTGTGACAGAGTACAACACAATATGTAAACTTTGTTACGTAGGTTATTTTTTGTGTTAAAATGTTGAAGAAAACAATAAATTAACTTAAAGGAAAGAAATTAACCAAATCTTCAAATGTGCTTATAGTACAGCGGATAGCATAAAGAATTATGCACTTTTGGAGAAAAGCATGTTCAGATGTTTATCAATACACATCAGAGAGTAATTTTTTAGGTAGGGCCCAAAGATTTTGTCCACCATTTTCAAAATGGCGGGTGAAACAGGAGTCAATATGTATGCAATACGAAATTTTTCTTAAATAAATATTATATTTTTCAAATTAATAAATGAGTTCATTAAACACGTTTTTGTATAACATAATACACCAACTCTTGTTGTACATTAGAAATTAAGGCCACAACTCATTAAATGGTGGCACAAAAATAATTTCAAATGGTAATCATGAAAATGTAACGGATGTGTTAATACAGTCTGGAAGATTGTGTTACTCAGCGAAGTATTATTAAGTAATTATTTTGGTGTGACTTGAGATACATCTAATTAAGTGTTACAGTTGTTAATATAGTAACTTTGTAGAAGAATATGCATACCGATGAAGGATAAAAACAATTGCCAAACATATATTTTGCAACAAAAAAACCAAGAATTTAATTAAGTGTTACAGTTGTTAATATAGTAACTTTGTAGGACAATATGCATATTGATGAAGGATAAAAACAATTGCCAAACATATGATTTAGCAACAAAAAACCAAGAAGTTAGTTTCAAGAGCGGAGTGATAAATGGCTTCAACATGTTGAATGTGAGATCACAAAAGATGCTGTTGAAAAAGGAGCATTTATTTCTTGGGGAGCTTTCCATGGCAATAGCAGTGTCACAGAAAACGTAGCAAAGCACACAACAAAGTGTGTTCGTCTTCCAATGTTTCCTGATGTTGCACACTCAGCTTCTATGGTGAGACATGCAATGGGAGTGATATTAGAAGCAATCAACCATTTAAATCCAGGGCAGATTCCAATAGTTACATATGATGCTCCTTTGTATGCGATTGCTAAACGTATACAGTGGACATTCCCCGAAAAGTTTGAAGAAGACAAATACGTTGTCATGATGGGAGGTCTTCATCTAGAGAAGGCTATAATGAATGTGATTGGAGACATACTCAATGGTAGTGGATGGGTGGAAGCTCTCACTGAAGTCGACATCACATCATCTGGTAGAGCTGATTCATACCTTAAAGTGTCACACATAACAAGAACTAGGTATGCGCAATCAAGTGACACTGTGCACACTGTACTGTTTGAAGAAGCAAGCATATAAACAGTATTTAGAAGAGAATGATGAATGTGATGGGTGTACAGCACAGCTATATTTCGAAGAGTGGTGCATAAATAAATGTGAAACAGTTCCATTGCTTGCTTTTTGGAGCACAATAATGGAGCTTGAATATTATCTTCTAAAATTCCTTATGGCTATACGAAGAGGGAATTTTGAGCTGTACTTAATAACCCTGACACAAATTGCACCATGGTTCTATTCCTTCAATCACACCAACTATGCCAGATGGCTTCCTGTACATCTCCGAGACATAGGAAACTTGGCTTCCGTACATCCTGAGGTACAATCAGAATTTGATGATGGTAAATTCACAGCCAATATAACAGGAATAATATTTTCAGGAATGGCATTGGACCAAGCTCATGAACAGTGCAATGCACATGTTAAAGCAGATGGTGGTGCTATTGGCCTAACAGAAATCCCAGCTGCATTCTTCAAGCATGTTAAAGCATTAATAACAACATTTGACAATTTAGGCAATCCTTTTGAGGAAACTTGTTAAGAACTTGTGAACATATGTAACAAAGTTTCTGGTTCTGAAACTGCACTTCAGGACTTAACAAATATTAAAGCTCAACGCATGCAACAGTTTATGGACTATGTCCACCAACAGCTAAAAAGGCAAAATGTGCCAATTGAATCAACCCTTAAGAGGAATAATGTGGATTTATTTAAGACCAAAAAGCCGATTCAAAAGAAAAGCAGTTCACAAATGATGTTGATTACAAATGATGCTAGCTTATTTTCAAAACTGTACATAGGTTGTCAATATCGGGGTTCTGACTTAGATTATTTCTTCCGACACGAGAATCATCCATTTCCTCCATCATTATCAGAAAATGGTAAGCTAAGGAAAACAAAAACAATTCGACCTACTGCAATGCTTCAGAAATTTGGTAGATTATCCTAATGAAAAACCTAAAGCAACATGTCCTATACTTGATGGACCAGCTATAGTTCATATGCTTCCTCCTGGAGATGTGAAGACATTTGATGATTACCAAAAGAAATTTGTTAGTGCAGTTCTTCACGAATGGGATGATGTCGAACATATTGATGTATTCTGGGATGACTACCGTGTGAACAGTTTGAAGACAGAAGCAAGAATATCAAGAGGTTCAGGCATAAGACAGAGTGTTCGTAGTGTCACACCCATTCCTAAAAACTGGAAAAACTTTTTATTGAACAATGAGAACAAAAGGGAGCTATTTGATCTACTGGCAGAGAATCTTACGACTCGATTAGGGAAAGAGGTCATAACTACTAAAGGCACGGAAGTGAGATGCAGTAAATATATGTGTAACCATGTGGAACTGCAACCATGCAGTCACGAAGAAGCAGACACCAGAATTCTATTACATGCTAAAGATGCAAGTGAATGTAGACACAAATCAATTATTATTCGGACAGTAGACACCGATGTTGTGGTTATAGCATTATTTTTTTTACAATTTTCTCAATGTACATCTTTTGTGGATTGCATTTGTTGCAGGGAAGAATTTCCATTACATTCTAGTTCATTTGCTTTTCAGATCCCTTGGTTCAGATAAGGCAATGGCTCTGCCATTCTTCCATGCTTTTACAGGTAGTGATACTACATCTTCCTTTGCAAGTTATGGGAAAAAGTCAGCATGGGAAGTATTTCATGATCTTTTGGAAAATGTCCAAACATTTAGCTCATTGTACAAGCAGCCCACAAATGTTGGACCTTTCATGCCAGAATTGGAAATGTTTGTTGTTCTTCTTTATGACAAATCCTCGTCAAGTTCTGATGTGAACGAGAGTAGGAAGGAGCTGTTAACCAAGAAAGGACGATCCATAGATAGACTACCACCAACAAAATCAGCTTTATTTCAACATGTGTAGCAGTGTGTGTATCAAGCTGGATACGGTTGGGGACAGTGTTTGATGAAACAACCTAATCTGCCTGATCCAGAAGCTTGGGGTTGGCACAAAAATTAACAGTTGATTTGGGAACCTACATGGACATCTCTTCCAGAGGCATCAGCAGCATGCAAAGAACTACTTAAATGTTCCTGTAAGAACTGTAACACAAACCGTTGCAAATGGAAAAGAATATTGTTTTGCTGTTCGATGCTGTGCAAGTGCAAAAACTGTGAAAATGATGTCGATGCAAGTTTACAGGACTCATTAGTGTAACATCAACTGATTGTAGTGTTTAATTTTTCTTCTTTTTCCAACCAAGCATCTTCATTACAAAGATATACAAACCTTCGAATGATTCGTAATCTGTATAATGGCAAGATTGGTTGCCAACTTTATTGCAACTGCAAAAGTTGCTTTGTAAGGGCAATAACTGCAAAATGAGATTTATAGAGATTACTTACTGAATACAAATAGAAGATAGTGAACATTGATTATTCTTAATTCCCCTGCAAAATAGTCCGTGTACAAAGTTAAATAGGTCGGCAGTCACTTCTTACAACCCAAGCTTCATAGAACTCCACGAACCCCCTTAATATTATAGTAGAAATCCTGCAGTCAATATATAACTTCTTCACTGTGTCTGATCTTGGTTTGTTGCACCATTGAAAGTTAAATGGGGGGGTGTATCAGTTCACAAAAGGTTTCATTTGTAGGAGCGAATAAATTAATAAAAAAGATATCTCAACTTACAGTTTTTTTTTCCGGGACGTGGCCACGTCACTTACTCCCAAGTATCTTTCCGCAACCGCAAAAAAAATCATTTTTTGGT
>PNEQ01100908.1:17606-29973 GCA_003012365.1 Medauroidea extradentata | reverse complement strand
TATATGCTTTCTCACTTGAGTCGGCGAAACCATGGAACTGTGTTGTGCTTGCTCGAATTGGAACATGTCTATCAATTCTTATATTCGCTAGAAAAGACAAAGATGATCTGACCTGGTTCCATTGATGCAGCGTGACACCATCAACAGGATAATCCCAACCCAAACCCTGAGTCCAGAGAGACTGCAGTAGTATCTTGCTGGCAACCACCACAGGAGACAACCAGCCACATAGGTCGTACAGACGTGCAATTGTCGACAGAATACCACACTTTGTAGATGGCAGATCCGGCACATCCACATTGTAAAGAAAATAGTCCTCCACTGGATCCCATCGCAGCCCCAGTACGTTGACAGACTCGGAATGATCAAACCCTCTTGTAGTATTTGTCTTCTCTGGTGTTTCCATGCTGAGAAGTTCCCTGTGATTCGAGCACCATTTGTGCAATTGGAACCCACCTGCCTCCAAAAGCTTAATGAGTTGATCTTTAAGATGTTTTGCTTCGGAAACAGTCTCAGTTCCTGTGACAATGGCATCCACAAACACGTCGTTGCAGAGAGTTTGAGCAGCCAAGGGAAACTTGTCGCCTTCATCCATTGCCAGTTGTTGTAACATGCGCAAAGACTGATAAAGAGAAGAGGCCAGACCATAGGTCACTGTATTAAGCTCATGAACACTCACCGGGTTATTGGGGTCTGCTCGCCATAAGATGCACTGATACTTACGGTCAGATGGTCTATCAGGATCTGACGGAACATCTTGCACACATCTGCCGTAAGAGTCACAGGTGAGGTTCTGAAATTTAACACTATATCACATACGTTCTTTTGCAGTTTAGGTCCTGAGTATAGCATACTGTTCAATGAAGGTCCGTTTACTGTTGTGGTAGAGGCATCAAACACAACCGCACCTTGGTGGACACACTCTCTGCCTTGATCACAGCTTGGTGTGGAATCACATATGCAGGTTGACAGTGGGCTGGGGAAGTCAGTTTTACCACCATCTCATTCCCAGACTACGTAAGTTGTCCAATACAGGTCATGTGGCCCAGTAGTTCATATTCCTTCATGAACTCTTGATAATGGGTTTTCAACTCTGGTACCCTTTTAAACTTACCTTCAAGTCCATGGAACCGTCTCAGAGCTGCACTGTATGAACTAACCAATTCTTCTTTATCAGGTTTGAACGGCAGCTTCACAATATATCTGCCACCATCTGTACGTGCACGTGAGTCCCGAAAGTGGTTCTCACACTGTTGTTCCTCCTTGGAGAGCAGTTGGGTCTGCGACAGTTCCTCGACTTCCCAGAACCTCTGTACGGTTAGGTCCAAAGAGGTATCTGCACGCACCAGCAATGATGTCATCCGAGGTACATTTATGGGTTCACATGGAGCAGAACCTGTAATCACCCACCCAAATACAGTGTGGAATGCATGCGGCTGACCAATGATCTTAGGTCCAGTCATAACTTCTGCTACCACCTCAGCTGACAGCAACATATCTACTGCTCCTGGTGTGGCAATCTGTGGATCTGCCAAGGGTAGAACCTCCAAATGCCCTAAATCTCATGTGACAACCTGCTCTGATGGCAAGTCACCAGTTATTCTGGGCAAAATTAATGCCCTACTGCTAAGGCACACGTGTGGAGCAATGATTGATCGTATCTCACACACCACCACTCCTCTGGATCCCGAGACTGCTGTGTGCCCTATGCCAGATATGTTTATGTCTGCACGGCATCTTTTCAGACCCAGGCGTTGTAAGCAGGTTTCCGTTATAAAGGATGACTGCGATGCCCCATCCAATAGGGCTCGTACAACTTTGTACTGACCCGTGCTGTCCCGTACATGAATAAGTGCAGTCTTCAAGATTACCGTAGTGGATTTAGCAGCACTTTGTTGGACTTCGGCAGAGCACATGGAAAAGACTGGGGCATCTTCTGTTGGTGGATTAGTTGTTAAGTCCGGAGCTGGTCGGTCTTCAACTGAGCTTGTAGCAGTTTCAATATGAATAAACGTATGGTGATTTCCTCGACAGTGCTGACACCTGTACCTGGATCGACACTGAGCTGCTGTATGGCGTTCCCGCAGGCTGTTGAAGCATAACTGATTTGCCACAACACACATCTTCCTTTCATTTGGTGTCTTTGACAAGAATGCTTGACACTTGTTTGCTGCATACTGTCCCTTGCAAATGCTACACTGTGTTACTTCACTTAAACTGTCCTTGACAGATATCAGAGTGGTCTTAAAATTTGTATTAGAGAAATTATGTTTACTCGCCGAACTGACTGACCGAAACCTACTTCCGCTGTAAGCTTGTATTGGCTGTGAAGTCGATTTCTGGTTTTAGCTGCCCTCTTGTCCTCCAGCTGCCACCAACGGTACATGTTCTGCTGCCTTTGCCGTGCGTTCAATGAACTTAAACAGCTTAACGTATGACGGTATGGCTTCAACCAATATCATTTCGAATGCCTGCCTTAGAGTTTGGTCTTAGCTTCTCCAACAAAATATTCAGGAGCAAAAAATCCCAGTCTGCTGCAGGAAATTTTGTGCCTTTAAGGCATTTAGGTTTTCTTCCATACTTGTAACAAATTTGGCTAACATTCCTTCGTTGAGGCTGTCTACATATGGGAGATGCAATATTCGATTGACATGAACTGTAACTGCAATTCGAACACTTTTGAATCGTTTGTCCAACGTCTGCCATATAACATCATAATTCCTATCGACAATGGGGATGTTACTCACCAATTCACGTGCTTCGTCTTTCAAACAGCCCAAAAGATAATGTATTTTCATTACCTTAGAAAGGTTTGGTACTTGTCCAATTATTGAAGTGAAGAGCTCCGCGAAACTTATCCATTCTGCCCGGTTACCGCTAAATGTAGGCAATGGTAGTGTTGGTAGCACTGCAGTTTGGGGACTCTTACAACAACCGGGAGCGTTAGTGCTCAATGTCACTTCATCATTAAGCACCTTCGACCTGTTTACGACTTTCTGCAATTCCCGCACCAAAACTTCGTACGCACGAAACTGTCGTTTAATATCTGCGAAAGAAGCCGTGTGTTCCGACGGTGGCTTAGCACAAAGCGCTAAGTAGTTCGCCAGGACTTCTACTTTTGTTGTCGAATACGTCTGAAAGCAGTACTTCAAGATCTTCTACTTTCCCAGGGTATTCCTGCGCGGCTTCATAGAGTTCTCGAGCTTCATCTGCTTGGATCACTTAATAATTGAATGTTACAAGCTGCAACTCTTCAGTTGCCGCTGCCATTGTACCCGTTCGCCGAGGAGCCGAGCCGCTTCAATCTTGAATGCAATGGACTGTATTAAAGGAGAGTGTTCTCGACCAATTAGTAGTGCGTGACTGCAGCGACGAACGAACACTGAATGCCCGTCAGGGTCGGTAGTTTACCTGTCAAAATGTACGTTCGTGTAGTGCGAATGCATGGCGTCACCTGCCGTCAGACAAACATTTGCGTGTGAACGTAGTTATTACGTGCGATTCGCGACACAAAACCGTTACCGGAGTTTACGTACCATTGGCATCATTCACCGTGTATAAATACGTAACGATAACGATCTATCCTGCCCAGAGGACTAAAATTGTACGTGTGGCGAGCCGAGCTTACCAATAAATCGACCCCATATTTTTTCACTAGTCTCTTCCCACAATGGCGGACTGACGCGCAATTCAAATTATGTTCCAAAGAAAAACGACACAAGTCACACATTTAGGTATTGGTCGAAACAGTCCAAACACCATTACCTTCAGTTTTCTTTGATGTTAATCTATATCGCAATGGCGTATGTTCAAGAAACTTACCCAGTCATTTTATTCAAAGCGTGGTATACGCTTCGTCGCCTGCACACCACAGTTGCGAAACGTCTGTAACTTCTCCTCGGTATTGTCAGTCATCCGTTACTGACTTTTGGTAACATCAGCGATACAGAGAGTCACGCGTGTCTGTCTTTCAATGGTATTCTGTTAACCATTTTGTAACGTTTTTTAATAACTTCGATATAGGTTTGGCAGCATTGTAGGTAGCTTTCCGAAACCATTAAAATCGCCCCATAAATGTTATATTTCTGGCCATTAGTAGTAACACGCGGCCACACGATTTACATCTTGCCACGGCCGTAGAAGAATGTGCATATACGAGCCTACAAGTATGAAAACCCGCAATCTGCCATAGCAGAGCACTCCATGAACAGCAGACACAGCATTGAATTTTACAGTTTTAGCACAATAGCCAACATAGGGAATTATAGGCTAAGGACCATAAGAGAGGCCATAGAAATATTAAAACACCATATCAATATTAACAGGGATGATGGCTACAAATAAAATAAAATATGGGCACCTCTTTTCATGGAAAAATCTAAAACAACAAGAAATCAAAGGGAGCAGTGGGCAAACTCGCCAGGATTGGCTGCCAACACTAGCCAATCAGGAGGGAGCCTGCAGGTGATTGGCCGAACAGCTAGCCAATTAGAGAGCAGCACAGCAGAGACAGCTATATAAGGGGACCACCTTGCACCGCCGTTTACACAAACACGTAATTTTATTAATGGCAACAACCCCCCTCCAGCCTTAAATACGGGTCCGGAGCCCAGCTAAAACAGTTACAATCGCCCCGCCGCCGTTCCAATGATTTGAAACTAGACTGTCGGGGTGCATTTGATTTTACAAACACCCAGCGAGTTATGGAAGCTTCGGCTTTCGGTCTCGCGACAGCACGGCCTCGGATGGCACATGAGGAAACGGCGGCGGCAGTAGGCCCCCGTCTGATCCTGCATCGACCTGAGGATGGCAGCTGCAAGATCTGCCGAAACGTTGTCCAAGAAGCAACACAAGACGCGGCTCAATCCCAAAAGCCAAGAAAATTACGACAATGGCCGCGAAAGCCTGCAATCTTTGTTGATTTTCTAGACATGTCTATAAAAACACGAGGCATACTTCATTACATGTTATTAACTCATACAAACATACGACTAAGGAATGACACTTTGCATGTGTACATTCGTGTTCTCTATCCATTAATTACTAACCAGCATAAAATTCTTTGAAACTCCTGTGTAACGCATGTTGCCTACCTGTCAGTATTCACATTTTCTATTTTCAATATTATCGAAAACGATTGACTTGAGGGTGTTGCAACAAGGCTACTTTTTTGTTCATTCGGGATTTGGGCAACAAACCATGGCATTTAACATCCATGAAATGCAATGACAACTAACTCTATGGTAAAAACGGCATGACAAACCCCATAATGTAATGAGGGTGACATGTATTCGACACATTATCTGCACAGATTGCATATCTTGTTAGCAATAAACCACATCTAGAAACTCATTCTTTCATTTACATTAATCTAGAATTTACTAACAAAATTAAGTTTTCGAATTCATTTTTCAAACGCGAATCTGACACTAAAAATGTGCGCCAACAACAAGTTTGTATTATTTAACTTTACCTGATTTTTTCCAGGAATTATCTGTCAGGGTTTATAACATACTTTCATTAACGCGCTATATTTTATCCATACCGTATAAGAATTCCATTTTTTGACAGATCATAAATAAGTACGACAATGTAAACAAAAACACCGTGTCTTTCCACGACCACATGCTTTCTAGCTGACAATCAAAACACGTCAACAGTTAGGTATATTATGATTGCAATAAAATCCAATATGTGTTGTGATTTTCTTTTAATAGTTTTTTTAGATCTCAGACAAGTAATTTATTTTCAATACTAGCTGCACATTAATCTTATTAGGGTTAGGTTGGAAAAGTTAATGGCATTACTTTATATTACAGTAATGGATAATCTACTCTACAGATGTTAAGTTAATATAATCATTCAAAATTTAACATTATTTACTGTATATTTTCCTAGGTATGATAAAAATTGTAATATTTAATGGCATTACCAAAAATAAACAAACATGAAAGGGCAACCTTTTTTTTTATTTCTACTTTATAACTAGAAAGTTTAATAATAGTAGTTCATTTGGTTACAACAAACTGAAGTTGCAATAGCATGACAGTGCAAGCAAACATCTTTAAACTAATTCTAATAAGTAAAATAATTCATCCAAGCATTGTTACAATTATTTTTCGCGTTACCTTCAATTTGGTTCTGCAGTATCAGATCATACAGTCGTATAGGCCTAGTTTAAGTTTCAAGAAGTAGACTATCGAAAAAACTTACCATGTGTGGTAGAGTCTACCTTAGAAATATTAGTGTTATCATAGTCATGCGATTCACAATACTTAAAAAAAACTTATCATGTTTATTGTAGACTACATATCAAAACTTTGCGTTCTCGCACTGGTCTTCTGGCCTTTTCTTTTGGTAATATGTAGGTCTATATTTTTGCAGCTGACAGACACAAAATGTCACGTGGACTTGACGTTAACCACTTAATTGCTTGAAGAAAAAAAAATTAAGCACGAGCTTTTCTTTACAAAAAAAATATAGAGTAGGTCCTTGAAAATGTATGTTTACGTGTAGGGCTACAACAAGAACCGTGTTTTCCCACAAATTCTATTAAAATAAAAGGTAACATTTTTTAATTTTCTGTAGCCCCATCCTCTGGACGGATTACCTGCTTCTTACTTAGGGGCTGGTTTTGTAGACATGCCATGCTACTACAAGTTCTCGTCTTCCGAAACATGCCTTAATATCCCGTTGTAGCTGGCAGTTTCAGGCCGGGTATTTTTAATCCCTGCATTGTAATTTATTACAACTACATGTACGCACAAAATATTAAAATAACACCTTACAAGAATCATAAACGCACACGAACACCCTAGAAGCTCAAATACTCGCAAATGGCCGTCCTTTGTTTTGGTTGCTGAACGTCACAATATCCCATTGGCGATTACAGGCTGGGTTTTTTAATCCTCGCATTGCAGTATACTAAATATACGTACAGAATATGATAGTAACACATTATAAGAATCTCAAACACACTCTAACTCGGTCACTTTTCACACTCGCACATGGCCGTCCTTTGTTAAGTTATAGGTCGACTGGTAACGGTGCGGTTGCTTGTAAATTAGAACTACGCGATTTGAATAGAACAAAACAGTTAACTGACTAATGCTGGATACGGAGCCATGATACTATATTATGTTTCCTCCAAAATGCTAACTTATTTTTCACGTATAATGTACACTAATTTCAATGTCGGTGATGGAAGTTAATCGATTTGTTGATCAGAGCTACCCCTACTGATTAATCAGGTCGTACGATCGCGTCCTGTTTTATTAAATGTTATGTTATTCTACACGTGTTTGGCGCGTGTTAAAAATATTGGTAGCATTGGTTTTCAAAACACGGAGTTATTACATAGGATAGACTGTATCATCTATGGGTTCTTTATAATATCACCTCCACATCATGTAAACACCAAAATAATCTGCAGCTTTCCCCTATTTTTGTATAATGAATAATTTCACATATAATTCGTTATTTTTACACCTGAATAGTTACTGTCATACTCAAATTCACTTGTCAACTTCGATTTTTGTCTTTATAGATAAACCTTTAATGAAGTTGTCCACATTTACAATAATTTTCTGTCCCATTCGTATTTCACAAATTTTCTTATTTAACGCCTAACAAAGTGGTGCAACGCTTTCACGTTGGAATCTTATTAGCGAGCACCCAGGTTCGATTCCCAGTTGCGAACATCGTTATTACCTTTTTTCCCCACGATTATTACATAAATTGCAGCAGCAAAGGTAGACAAAGGTCAAAGGTCACGTTTTCGGCATCGCTGCCGCAAGTGTAGGCAGAACCGGCATCCTAAACCTGATCCCGAAGACTTAACAGGAAACAACTTACAGATAATTATGCTGGAAGTGTTGTCAGTTCTCCCAGTCAGTCCCAGACGACTAGAACTCACCATAGCCGTTCAGCCAAAGCTGAAAGCTGACAAGGCACTTGAATACCGCTGACAGAAAGAAATAACGCTCCTTCCAGTCGCGGTGGCAGGAAGGAACAACCCACTCACCTAAGGGTCAAGGTCAAATTCAAGACGGATACTGTGACTACACCCAAGGTGGCTGCCGTGAACTCATCGGGGTCAAAGGTCAACCGAGGTCAGCCGCCGCCACTCACTGCTGTGCCCTAATTTATTTTTGTACTACTCCTGTTATTGTCAATGCCAAAACCATATGAGAATATTATGATAGCATTAGAGACCACAGAAAAATTAAAGCAAGACTTTGTAAATGGTAGATTACGCGGAGAAGAGGAGAAAAAGTACAAAAGTTCAGAGGAGTTATTTAATAGCATAGTATGCGGTGTTCTTGTGAATTTTCCTGTTTGTTGTGTCGAAAATTGTGTCACGAGATACACCAATCCGACATGAGAAACAATCACCAACAAGGACAAGTTCGATTGCGACGAAACTTCTATGTGTTGTTGTGCGTGCGTCAGCTAAGGTTTCTGACCAAAAATCTATATTAAGGAAAAAGTATGGAGTGTTGACAGAATCCCAAAATTTTAGTAAAAAATTCTTCGATTTAAAAATGTTTTTAAAACGGTCATTAATGACTCTTATCGTCATTTTGCAACAATCATAATTAAAAAAAAAAGTTTCAAAAATTACTTTTTTCGAAAATTAGATTTTTTTTTTTGCGATTTATAACTTTTATGACAATTATCAGTATTAATTTTATTGCTTACTCAAAATTGCAAGTGCCAGAAATTTTTCATGGAAAACATATACAAAAATGCATTTTTCTAATTGATGTTAAACTCAACTTTATAATGAGTGTGGGAAGTACGTGTAACTTATGTACTGTAATATAAATAAATTACTAAACTTCGTACGAGGTGAGTTGTGGTAAATGTAAGTAGATACATTTAACACCTTTAGTACTGTAATAACTTGTAGAGAAGTGGTTAATTTGACAAATCTGACAAAATAATCATTTATTACCAAAAACACAGATGCCATGCCTACAAATGTATAGCTACGGAATACCCTTAGCATTACACGGTCCCATGTTTCAATAGCATATTTAATTAAACTGTATTGTAGAAACGAATATCTTGCAATGTAGAAACAATTTTAGTTATATATCTCAGGGATATTATATTCAATCAACTAATTGTTTGAAATTTAATAATATGCCTCGACTACTCAATAAGTACATACAATTAAAACTTAAACTAGGACCTCTGGCCTTGGAGTAAACGTCTGTTCAGAATGAAACTTTAACTCATTACATTACATTTCACTGGCTAAGATAAATAAACGGTTTTGCCGAAACAGTTCAAACACTTAATCCAAGTGGTGACTCAAAAGTTCAATAAAATTTAAATAGGTAATTTGAAGTTGATCTTACAGTCTTGTAGGCGATGGCTTGAAGCTCACTCCAATTATACATTCTATAAAAATAAACAAAAAATTGCTTCTTCTTAAGGTGGCTAGTACTATTGACATTATTACTCTGCCTAGTGCTCTCTACCTTGAGTAAACAAATTTATGTTGATGGCAGATTAAATATAGGTTTCACAAGACCTATCTGCCATGATATCTTGCACCATTCAAAGGGAGATAGAACTGCAAGAAAAATTACAATATTGCTACAATGCAGTAGCACAGAATAAGGAATGTATAACAGAATTGATTTCCTCGCTATTTCACGAACTCGTTAATTCTTTGTTTACACTTGGACGCCATGTTTCACAGTGCGTTGTTTCTACAGCTCTTTATAGCTTGTTACAAAATTGATTTTTTCATTGAATTTATAGCTTAGGAATATTAGATTATTTAATTCTTGACTGTTTAATTCCTGTTTATCGTTCGTATGGATATATAATTTCATGGTTTATTTGAAAATGGAGAAGAAGAAACCTCGTGGCACGTGAGAATGACTTTACAATAGGAGAAAATTATTTTGGCGTTCGTCCTTGACTATATTCGAAATAATCACGGGAAAAGTACGTACAATGATTATTATTAATATTATTAACGAGTACTGAACATATTATCACGAGCGCTCATATGCACGTGATCCACGCATTATTACACAGACGTACAATTTTTATACGTGATTTCCTCTCGGCATTTAAAAACTGAATCTTGCATACAAACGCGCCAAGAAAGCTCAACCTTCATAGCCATTCACAAATACATCTGCGCACCAGTTATTTCAACAGTCGCGTGTAATTTATTTAAGATCTTTGTTGGTCGAACATTGCAGGTATAAATCAACCATCATTAAAATAATAAGCACAGTCATTTCCGTAATCAAATTTGTTAAATATCCTCAGTATTATCAGCAGAAACACGGCCAAATTAGCACTATGCAGCATACATTGTTTACTTTTTAACGCACTTTGAATATGGCAGAGTATCTGTAGCCAATCAGGGCACGAGTTCGCGCACATCAAAAGAACCGACCATAGAGGTAATATATAGTAGAGGGAGCATGACGTCACAAATGTGTGTCCAACATGGTCTCGAGAGTTTGGTGTTGTTTATTTATGTTTTCTCGTCGTAAAAATGCAGTCGTGTTGTTTGAAACTCATGGCGTACCTTCCAGACTATATATTTAGTCATGTGGTGTCACCAAGATCTCAGTTCAAAACCTTATAGTAAGTACGTAGCTAATATTTCCTTTTTACTAAAAACAGCTGGGTTAAGGAAAACAGTAATGTGGCGACATTGTTTACATTTGTCGTTCTGAAATGTCTACGCAATTATACTATGCAATAAAATGGTAGTATACTCTCCTTAGTTCATAAATTCATAAGGAACCGAAATAACCCAACATAGTTGTGATTACTAAGCAATTATTATCTTTTCTCTCAATGTTATTTCAAACCTCCCGCGCATATTTCACTAAAGTCACGTGACATGTTGAACACACAATTTCGTATGCAGATGTATAGAGGATACTCCCTCTACCGTATAGTTACTCTAAGGAACCGACACTCCATGTCGCTTCTGTTACTCCTTGTTTATTCTGTGGCAATAGTTTAAAATTGGCTGGCTCCAGGGCTTTGTTGCCTGAGAGGTTTCAAACCTCTAAACATAGAGATATGAGTAGTCTACTTATAACTGTTTCATAATTACTGCATTCACAAAATGAATTTACGTGACTGAAAATACCAAAAATTATTAAACATAAAAATATTATAAGATTATTTAGGGAAGTAGTTAATTTAAAATTCATACAATCCATTTAAATATAAATTAGCTCGTCAGCACATACTATATAATTACTACAAGAACATTATCTGTAATACCATTACAATGTCTTATTTTTGGAAACATTTAGTTTTAAGAAATATATTTGATAAAGAAATAGGGCCTACATATTTTTACGAATAACATAAGATAATTTTGAGTACTAGAATGAACCTCTGCACGACTATACCATTCATGCGATGTGAAAATACTTTGGTCATTTAGTGTGTAAACTCAAATTGGGAAATCCATGCTTCTCAAATGGATTGCACTATGTGGCCAGCTTACGAGTAGGAAAACCTTCTGATTTATCTATGTACGCACTGTACGGGGAAAAATAATTTCGGAATAGGAATATAGAAGGTCTCTAGTATCCATCCAATAAAATAAAAAGTTAAGTTAATCACACAGAGAAAAAGGTGTGGTACAGTAAACCATATATAAGTTTGTATATGGCCAAACTAGCGTGTAAAACTTGAATCAACTAAATATTTAGCTGCCTGACAGATTTATTTCTCTCAACTAGAGGGTTTAGTCCAGTTAAATGTACGTTTTGTTAGAACAATGAAGAACATATTAGATGCGTTATGTAAATTACTCGATCAACAAATATTTTATTGGATTAAAATGCTATATGATTCGCCATATACAATCTTATAGTAGACTATACGGTTGACTGTATCAAACCTATTTTGTTGCGTATACAAGAACCAAACAGGAGTCTGCTAGAGTTCCTAAGTTAGTACGTGTGCCTGAAGACGGAAATAGATATCAGTTTTTAAAACGTCGCGTCTGTTGACGTCGAAAAAAGCCTGCTATTATCGTGTGTGTTAAATGTATTGTAGTGTTTATTCTGCAAACCTTTTCGTCGGTGTTTTAAATATATTTCTTTTTGTCCATCACTGTCGTAATTTCCGGGTACCTTGATTAGTCCGTTTCTGACATTCTTTGTATTTTTTTTTTTTTTTTTTTTTTTTTTTTTTTTTTTTTTTTTTTTTTTTTTTTTTTTTTTTTTTTTTTTTTTTTTTTTTTTTTTTTTTTTTTTTTTTTTTTTTTTTTTTTTTTTTTTTTGTTTTTTTTTTTTTTTTTTTTTTTTTTTTTTTTTTTTTTTTTTTTTTTTTTTTTTTTTTTTTTTTTTTTTTTTTTTTTTTT
>PNEQ01100908.1:0-17506 GCA_003012365.1 Medauroidea extradentata | reverse complement strand
AGTGTCCAATCCGTACCGGCTATATTCCTATTTTGAATTATATCCTGTGTTAATTAATAGTCGCTGTTATGTTCGTTGTGTATTCTTGTCTACAACCACTTCTGTCGATGTGTTTGTTGTCCGAGTTGTCTTCTGTCCATCATTGTCACCATTGTTATTCAATTGTTTGTTTTTTGTCTGCTTGACCTTACTTTATGTTTTTTTTCTTTCCATTATAATTCTATTTCGGAAATATTTCTTTATTGGCTACAGCCGATTTTGACTTCCTTAGTCTGTTTCATCATTTTATGTTGCTTATTTCATCGTGTTTATTAATTTTATGTAACTATGACTGTCTTAAATCAGCAACAATTGCAAACAATGACATTCGTCCAAATGTTCACTTCTGTTGAATACATTTATTTCACCGCATCACAATGGAACTCTGTGTGTACCAGAATGTGTGACTACTAAGGAAACACCAGTCTAAAAAAAAGTTCTTATTTTTATGGAGCAATTTTGCATGGCTGAGCGACAGAAGGAAACCACCAAGACTCAGAGGAAACGTGATAACCGCCACTTCCCGTATGCAACAGTTGGAGCAACGCCTCAGAATTCTGAGCAGGGCTGGGCGGATTTCTATGGCAATCATAGCAGAAAAATTAGTTACAGAATACAGCTGTATTCAAATTCACTTGCTCAGTAATTTTCAAAGAGATACGGACCCTTCAAAATGGATATCTAAGTAGCGAAGTCAGTTTCTTGCAACTCGAATGAAAACTAATGGAAAAACTAAAGTTAAAAATGTGGATAACATATTATTGTTTGTAACACTGTGTTGCACTTTGATGGTCACTCTTCATTTATTTACTTTAGCGTACATTAGTGTAAGAAGTAATTTAAAGACGTTAAATTTTTTTTGCGAGGAAAACGGATTGTCCGTAATTTTACGGAGAGTTCCATTACCAAGCAAAACTGACTGCCCGTTATAATACGAAAATTTCTGGATAATTTTTTACCTGTACTTTTCTGTAATTTCACGGAATTTTTTTCTAACAGTGTACCAACTGTGGGAAATTTATTTATATTTATAGATACACATACGAGCGAGATGGAGAGAGAGAGAGAGGTAGAGAGAAAGGGCAAGAAAGAGAAAGAAAGTGAGAGAGAGCGAGAAAAAAATACTGAATCAGACACAGAGAGGAGCCACAGAGTATGAGAGAAAGAGAGAGAAGAATAAATTGGGTTTGATGGGAAGGGAGAAAGGGAGATAAAGGGTCTTTTTTTCTATTCCATGAAAGTAAGGAGCAATAAGTAATGTAACTCATTCACGTCTCAGGTGTCTTCATTAATCAGTGCGTTGAATATCAGACACCATTTATCAAGACTGAGCAATAAAATTTGCTTTGTGTAATTATACATTTTTAAAAATTGTAAATTATTTACACATTTAAGTTGTAGTCTTATTACGACATTTGCATAGTTGTAAATTTCGCAATTTTTGTCATTTTTATTCTATTCATTACAGATTCTTGTAACTTAATGTAACTCACAACACAAAACCAATATCCATTTAGACTATGTGTGAACATTTTATTTTAAGACGCCTGAATAGAACATTAATGTTTACATACATGAAGAGTATGAATTAAACCAAACACAAATTTGTGAAGTGATACTTTGTAAAAATTAACCAGCGTATGTACTCTTCCTGCACGAACAAAGTAATATCCTATGTAATATCATTCATAAAGAAATAATAACAATACATTGTGAAACGAATTAATATTTTATCAACTACTGCCGGAACACATACACATTTCATACATTACTGATACGTGAACTATGCATCTTGCAGGTAAGACTGCTGCATGGCACGAGTGTCAACTGAAATTTTCTCTCCATTATAAACTCTCTATAACAAGAAACATTTTTTTTTCAGAGAATCATAACTCAACTGATCAATGTTTCTGATTATTTACAAAAAGTTTCACATAATATAGTTTTAAGGATTCGTACATTTCTTGTTATTCTGTTTACATCGAATGCGGCCTTTATAATTTTTCTTAATTTTACACTAGGTATCATCTCTCGAAGTTTATCGGCATAGTTTGTATATTTCACAAATATTTAAATAGTGTTAATTGTCTCGTGGAACAAAGTTTGCCAACATTTATCTTAAAAATGAAATAAATGTGTCTGTAAATACTATTAAAATAAGCTATGTGTTATTATATATATATATATATATATATATATATATATATATATATATATATATATTATGAAAATTAACCTTCTCCTTGACTTTTTCTTGAGTAGCCATTATTTTTGGAACTAACGTCTCCTGTTTTGTCAAGTATCTCACAAAATACGGAACTAAAGACGTGATATTAAAAAAAGCTATACAAGTATTTACTGTACAATTACCTGTTTTTTTAAGTACATTAATTATTTACTTTAAAATAGTTCAGTATTTTGTTACACTTTATATATAAATTTTAAAAACATACCAGATATAAATTAATTAAACTATCATTTTAATTCTAAAGTATCAGAACTTTGGTTTACAAAAACAGAAATGAACCGAAAATTGCTGCACACGTAGGTAAACGTCACTTATTTTTTGTCTATGTTGTTCACATAGCTTTCTTAACTGTAGATTTACAGGTTGAGTCGTAATTAGTTGCTAACCCGGCAGGATTGAATTCCTGAGGTCAAATGAATAGGGAAACTATACAACAATTGGCCTATTGTGACATATGACGGAGTTATACAATCTCGAAGATGAAGGTGGAAAATGTATAATTAGACAATAATATCTTAGTCAAATGCTATTAAGTAGTGAAATTTCGTATACAGACTACTGGTTTAGGGATAGACAACAGCAACAAAAAGAACATCTCTTAATAATTTAACTATAGGTTGACTACCCCTGTGACAAGACCATATGTTCGCCACCCCGATTTATAATATTTAATAGTTATCAGTATCAACCATCATAAATCAGTGTGTAATAATAACTATGCCTTGCGACCATTCATTCTCCTCGTCGTTGTACCAGAATCACATTGCAATAGTTATCATTAAGATACCATTACTACATCAAGTTTTATGTTAAAAATAAGGAATTGTGTATATTTTGTCTTTGTGAAGACGAGAGAGGAGACGCAGATGAAGAGAGTGTCTTGGGGCCTCACCCCAACCCCCCCTCGAACCACCTCCCTAGCTGGACACGAGTGGAGGGGTCCAGACAATAGTTTTGCTAGTTGTTACTGTGTTGCAGATATTTAGTAACTAAGAAATCATAACTGTTAACAAGAAGATGAATAATTTTATGTAACTGAATGTTAATAGCGACGAGAAATTAAGAAATTATTTAATAAATACGGTTCTGGCCGGAACTGTTGTCCTCGAGATGCGGGATCATCGGTTGTAAGCTGACTCCTGATTGGCCCAAAACGAACCGTAGCTTGCTAGCCAAGTGACTGGGGGTTTTGGCGCAAATCAGGGAGAGAGAAGGAAAACGGCGTCGGTCCGGGACAGACGTTGTCAAGCCGGAGGGTCGTCGGCGAGTCGCGGCGACGGCATGGCAGAGTGCCACCGTCGGGCGTCGAAGCTAGGCGTCGAGACGCGGAGTATTGTGGGCCGAGGCGCCATCATCGTCGTTGTTTTGGGCGTCGGGACTCCATTAAGGTTTCACCAAGTCACAAAGTACGTCGGGCCGAGACACCTCTGATTAGTAATTGTAGAGAGACAGTGATTGCGAGGCATTAATATTCTAATTAGCTGTCGGGGTCTCCGTGGGCGCGACTGTGATCCTTAAGAGTCATACCGACAATTCTACGTCAGTATCGGTCCGCCACGAGAGAACATCAACGACGTGCTACCCGGGAAAAAGACTTGTAACTTTTTCATTGCACTATCTAGTATCATAGTGTCCGAAACTTGCACCCAGCAAACAATAGCCAACCAAACATCCACAGAATAGTAAACACATAAGAAAATAATTGACACACACCGAACGTCGTACCCCTTTAGGCTTAGAACTTTGTAACCCTTGACTTGAAGTGACTGGACACTACATGTAGGTGATTAGCATGCAAACATTGGTAAAAAAGATCACATTGAGAAAAACTGCTAACGTGAACCGTTTCCTCATAAATCACATGTTAAGTTGGGAAGTGTATTGTGGTGGTCTCGGTGGTAGGCAGCCGACAACACTGTTGTGCTTGACGTATCAGTACAATACAAGACTCACAGTCTTATTACTCGTTTGTAATTGGTGAAATGTATCACTTGAAAAAAAAAACAAGTATTCGATTACTTATTAGTTGTTTAATTTTAATATGAATAGATTGCGTAGTTTTACAGCATATGCTGCAAATGCGCTCACATATTTAAATTGCACAGATGTCACCCTCGTAAGACTGGTGTACACACTGCAACATACCATGATTAGCCTTTACTGAGCGACATGCATTTTGAATACGTCACCAGACTTTGTCTATGTTGACCACTTCAGTTGCATAAACAAAGCGACCCAATAAAAGAAGTCGACTGGGTTAAGTCCAGTGATCTTCATGCCCGCCCCACTGAGCCGCAATGGCCACTCCGTCGCCCAGGGTACAGCAAATACAAGTATTGCCTAGTTGTGTGACTACAATGAGACGGTACACCATCGTACATGTATCACATGTCTACTCTTACATTCAGTGGTAAATCTTCAAGTAGTTGTAGCAGGCCTTCTTCCAAGAAGTACCAATATACAGCTTCAGATAAATGTACGGGAAGGATGTGTGGTCCAATTAGTATCCCATCGGTAAGTCCCGCCAAAAAAATTGACAGAAAATCTCGATGTAAGTCAGATTCCTCTGTTGCACGTGGATTGATATGAGCCCACACCCACTCGTTGTGGATGTTGAATACATCGCGCCTAGTTAAAGTTGCTTCATAGGCGAGTGGGACTTATCGTTTCGAAATCTGGTACTGGCCTAATCTGATTTGGTACCACTCATAAAACTACAAACGAGTAGGCCGATCAGAAGGAAGTACCTGCGATGGCTGGTAGTGAAATGCATGCAATCTGTCTTGCCATAAAATGTGACTAACTGTCAATTGTGATTCGTTGAATACATTATGAATTCCTCGGGTGCTGGTATATGGATTTACAACAACATATAGTCCAGACATCGTGCTCGATGTTCAATTGAGGTCGGCCAACAATACGGTATCTTGCGTGTACAGTTGCTGTTTTACGCAAACGCTGATGAACTGACGTAAATGAACGTGCATGTGTCAAATGTCGCGTCGGCAGGAAACTTTTCAACATATCGAAGACGCGCTACAGATGCATTACACAAAATTTTACGGTATGCGAGTTGCACATCGACTACTCCACTCATCATACACTCTGCATACCACACGACCGATTCAACTAGTCATCTCATGAGGGAAGTGCGCCTGGCCCTGAGTAGAAGACATGTTACAGGTGAGAGGAAATTCACAGAGAACTGTATAGCCAGTTTTCCAGTCCAAGTATATTGAGAATGTTCTATTACTGCAATATTTTTAATGGACCGTAACGTAATTGTCAACACTCAATGTCATTGCAGATTGAAACACACAGTTGGAGAGTTTAGGATAAAATGGCAAGAAATTGGCAATGGCCTTTGTTAAGGAATCCAACCCACCCAGCATTCGCCTGAAGTGATTATTGGAAACCATGGAAAACTAAAATCAAGAAGACTGGAGCCGGATATTATTTTTACCTTTCTTATTACAACGTATAGTTTAAAAAATATATAAATTCCTTCATTACACAAAATATTAAAGTAACACGCCCAAACCATTTTATAGTAATTTTTAAGAGACAACATAATTCATTTTCATGCGTACGTGATTGCCTTCGATTTTTCATTTCTTGAACCAAATCAATTTCATTGGATAATTGTTTCACAGATATTTGTCCCATGAAAACTAGTGCGGGTATGCATTACCTGCAGACGTGTTTCAAGAGTAGGGGCGTAATTTTTAACCATGTACAAAATTTCTACACCCCGCCGAATCACACAAGAAAAAGACATAAGTACATTGTGTTTTCATTGAATTTGGTTTCCGTTTGTTAACAGGTGTCCGCAGTTTTCCACCACGCAAATCAGGTAATTGCGATTGTTTTCAAATTCAGGAAACTTTTATTCCTGATTTTCCTACAGCAGCTGCTGCGCGTTTATTGACATACAAGTGTTAGGATTTCACGAATGCATCTCTCTTTACTTGACAACGCAGTCTTCTTATTCATCGTTTCTCGGTAAATTTCAACAAAAATACTATTGTAAGCGTCCATCATCATGAAATACTTCGATATACAGCTTTGCATTGTTTTGCAACGCACCACGAGGTTATCAGGCATTACAAGCTTGTAACTCTGGCTACACATAGGCTAACTGTGCGAACGAAATTTGACCAGGTGTGTGGTACATCATTAAGCGTACAGCTACGCAAGGTGACTAATGATTTGCCAACTAGTTCGCATATTTCCGGCGTGACTAGTTATCTTTATCGAGTAGTAGGCATTGAAAATTGATTAAACAGTAACCAAAGCAATGCTGGCACTAGGACGCAGTAACTTCTCAACCGTATACTCGTTAAATATGAACTCAAATATACTAAGTCACATTTTCCGTACACAGGTACTGCAATACCTGAAAATGTTACCGGCTGCCTACCTCTCAGGCCACCACACTACCACTTCCGAACTAAACGTGATTTCTGAGGCAACGGTTCACATTGGCAGTTTTTATCAAGATGACCATTTTACTAATGTTTACTTGTTAATCATCTACATGTCGTGTTCGGTCACTTTACGTCAAGGGTTACAAAGTTCTAAGCATAAACAGGTCGTTAATCCTTAGTTAAAGTATGAAGGGATGTTCTTTTTGTAACATAACTTTTTGCTGTCTTCTGTCCCTACAACAGTAGCCTGTATACAAAATGTCGTTACTTAATGCATATGAATAACATATTACTGCCCAATTACACATTTCCTACCATCACCTCTGACGGCGTAAAACTCCGTCATACGTCACAATAGGCCCAATATTTTACTATTGTTTCCCTGTTTATTTGAACTCAGGAATTCACTCCAGACGGGTAAGCAACTAATGACGACTCATCCTGTTCATGCTGTCCTTACATAACTGATATTAACAGATCATGGGTAATTTATACTGGCCTTTATTAATGATTTTACATAGTTACAATTTTAAAACAGAATATACCCCTAACTTATGTATTTATGTAAATATGAGTGTGAATGTAACCTCTCTAATGAACACCTGGAGTAGGATGTAAAGAGTGATTGAGCGTGCGCGGACACATAAGGACACATCTTCGAAGAGTTGTAAAATATGCTCTCAATTAAACTGCACAGAACACATATAGAATCGACATGAAGAGAAGCAGCAGAATTTTTCTAAAAACTCTTAAAATAGAGAAAAACAATACAGTAATCACAACTTTTAACAAAACCCAAACAATTCTGAGTTTTAGAACCACTGAAACAGGAAACCATAATCATTTATAAAACATTGATTAGAGTAATTTAATCAAATAAAAGTTTAAAAAAATAAACGTACGTATTTTTTAAAAGTATTTGAACATTACTTTGACTTTGTAAAAGATTCATGCCTGAGTCTAAGTCACATTGTTCCACGTGCGTACACCACAGCGTTGTACACATAATGCATGACTCATTCAGGAGGCGTATTCACAGCCAACTGATTATCGGTTAGATCACGAGCTGGGTCACGTGCCTATAATTATTTAACTTTAATCAGTACCAATTATTTTTTTTTAAATTTTCTATTGATATTGTGGAGTAGAAAATCACAAACCAGTAAAAATTAATTTTTTGAGATCTACCGGTAAGGGTTTCTTGAATTTGTAACATGTGACTTTACTGTCAGTTATTGTCGATACAAGTCTTATTCGGTGCTGAGTTTCTTAACTTTTTCGTACATTATATAGTTACTTATATCTTCAGAAATATTTAGATTAAGAAAGGTTTCCTCTTTCAAAAACCAGTACGTTAGGCTCTTATCTCAGCGTGAACATACGTCCAAAATAATCCTGATACCAAAACATATACTTTCCTCGCATGAAATCAAACATTTCACACTTTTTCCCCGTTTCTGCAATCGTTTACCAACTTCCTTTTTTTTTTTTTTTTTATGGCGTGTAAGATTTTTCCTGTTTCGGCCATAGGGCGAGGCACGCAATGCGCGCGCACGCGCAGAGGCGTGGCGTGAAAGAAGTAAAAACGTCAGGCCTGACACTACTCGTGTCTCAGTACGGCTTTCATTCCCGGCGCAGACCAGCAGCAGATAATATGCAGCAGCACGTCCTGTGTCAACTGGCTGTGGTGTCGTTGCTGCTGATAGCAGCTGTCAGCGCGAGACGTGAGTATCGCCCGAGCCTCTCAGACATACGCCATCTTCGACTGGATTCCGTGTTGTGTCACTGTTAACAATTTCCGTGAATTTACGGACAATTTTTACGGAAATGTCTGTTTTTATTAACGGAAACATTATTATGTAACACAGTCATACACAATTGTGTTTCAGTAATTAAACATACGTATTACTGCGTGAAGAAACTAAAAAATAACCGTATGCATTTTTGTGCCTACATCCTAATTACAAAATCTCAGAAATATGTGAGTTTCCATAAGTGGAACTAATTGCCTTCCATAAATTATCGGACACTTCTGGAGAATATTTTTCCAGCACTTCTCCGTAAAACAACGAAAATTATTTTAACAGTGCCACCTTATGTTTATAAGAGTTTTTAGCAACTCGTGCTTAGTACTCCTTAGTGACACACTAAAAGATTACACTGGCACTTGGTACTAATTGAAATACTCACATCTACACCATTGTAAATTTTAACGGAAATGTACCGCTAATAAATGGAAAGCGTCCGTAAAAATAAAATACGGAAGTTTTAAAGTAAATACACAAAACGGAATAATACGTAATTTGTCCATAAGTCTGCGTACAATAGCACGGAAGAAATCGTAAATTTACAGGTTAGACAGCTGTAAATATCACAGATAAATTTTAATAACATCACCGGTAAATCTGCAAATCTGTATAAATGCAATTGTACCATAATGGACATGTAAGTATGGTTCAGTTCCGTGAGATGAAACTTTCTATGGAAACGTCTGTTGCATTAGGAGATAAGTTTCCATGAATTCACGGAAGTATCCGGATAAATATTACCGGAAAATCCTTAAATAAAAGGAGTAAAATTTTTACAGCGTACACACATATTTTGTGTTTCAGATTTCTTGTGTTCTTAAGGGGGAAATGGGGGTTTTTCGGTCCGTATTAGGTTGGCACAGAGTCTTTTAATATATATAGACATGCATAATACACTTTATTTTTATCTTACGACATAAATCTATAGGGTCTAACTATAACGTCTCATAGAGGCGATATATCAGGGAGAAGATTGCACGCCAGTTGGTTCACTTGCATTTAGAGGCTAGGACGAGGGCGTAACGTATGTTCTGTGTCGTCCGTAGTGTTCCGCACTTCTAGGCCTTGAAAGGCAAAATACGCTCAACCAGGCAGCAACCTTAACGCGGGAAATGCACCTAGTAAAACTACTAGGCGACAAAAATGGTATATTATTATTTGTAACTAGCTGTCCCATTGCGGCTTCGCCCGCGTGTACTATAGAAAAGAGTAACTAACTTTTAGTTACGTGTTAATTGATGGTGATACTATATTCTATATTATACTATATTCACTGTTTATCTTTAAACCATCAAATACAAACAGATTTGTCCAGTCCACTGCGCTAAGCGTACTTTTTAAAATTCATCTTTATTTCTATATAAAACAGCTGCCCGGCTGCGGCTTCCACCGCAAAACAGCTGCCCGGCATTTAACAGCTAGCGTACTCAATAACAGTGTAAAGACCGCGCGCAATACGCTTGTATGATGTCCTGTAATTCCCATCGCCAGTCTTGCACGGGATACGAACCCGTAACCCCACCCCTCCCACACCCCAAACTTTATACAATACCTGAGTGAATGCTTAAGTCCTCGATCACAGGAACATACCTACATTGTTTAAACAACTATAGCAATAAAGCTCAAATTGACTGTACTGTTTTTAGGGTTTTTTTCCGACAATTATTCGAATTTTTCGCGCCGTAAAAACCATTTTTGAACTTCAACGTACATTAAAAAAAAAAAAAAAAAAAAAAAAAAAAAAAAAAAAAAAAAAAAAAAAAAAAAAAAAAAAGTTGGCCAAATTGGTCCAGGCGTTGTTGAGTTATGCGCTTACCAACACATTTTGCGATTCATTTTTATATTATAGATGAATACTGTTTGAGCTTTTAAACATTACCTACAATGTAACTTTCCATTTACGAACCGTTTTACATTATTTCTCATGGCAAGTACAGCAATCAAAATTTTGCGGTTTTGGGGAATTAACCATAATGTTATAGGTTAGAGCTTTCAAGCCAAAACAAAAGCAATTAAAACAGTTTTTTCTTTTGCCTTGTGAATGGCTTGATTAATGTGAGTTAGTCACGTTACTATGCTTAATATATAGGTTACAAAAATTGTGTCATACACAAAATAAGTAATCTCTGTATATATATATATATATATTTATTTATACACACACACACACACACACACACACACATATATATATATATATATATATATATATACACATACAGAAAACGTAATAATATTTGGTGTAAATGTAAATAAAAATAATATATATTTTTTGTTGTTGTAAGCCGAACAGGACTTCGTAACGACCTGTGCACGTGCTCACACACACACACGCGAGTGAGAGCTATCTTTGTCCTCATTCAACAAGCAGAGGTTTGTCTGGAGGCATAACAGAGGCTTTCTCACATTGCAAGTCAACGTGCACCTACGGCAAAGAGGTTAGACGTTTTAAGAAAGCTCACTTTCTTATAGAAGAAATAAGTTTATTAGTTTAGTTACTGACTTCGAGCATGTGTGTGTGTGTGTGTGAGTAATCTATGTAATACATACATGAAAATATATTCTAAGGTTGCAGGTATCGTCTTCTTCCACCATGAGTCAACTTCTCTTTGGTATTCCCAAACGGAATATTATTTTTAGTTGAGTAGTTATTAATTATTCGTCCTGTTTATCTTCTTGCAAGTCTTATATCTGTTCTTTCTACTAGATTATATTAGATTCGGAATTCTCCAGTCTTGTATTTTAGTAGCAACTAGTCATTTTCACATGTTCTTCCTAGGTTAATAAATATTCTCATTACGATTGGTATGGAAACAGAATTCAATTCGGGTGGCTTATATTTAGTTAGTCTTAGTTAAAAAGGTAAACAGCCTAATATGTTTTACTTGAGAAATATTACAGCTATAATTCTGTAAACTTTCGTTTCATATTTCATTATCAATTCTCACCAACTTTTACTTTTGGATCTACAAACTGTACAAAAATTTGTAATCACATGTTTGAATAAATAAAAAGTATATTAGTATGTTTGAGTAGTGTAAGATAAATTTGTAAATTTGCTGGGGCGAATAAGTACTGAGGAATAATACTTTTTGGGGTCAGATATTTGTATTTCGAAAGGAAATTGTTTGAAGGACAACTTCCTCTGCCAAACGAGTCTAATGTCTTTTGATTTATGTAGTTGATCGTTTTTATAATGTAGAATCTGGTTATTTCCTGCTTCTTAATATTAATTAAAAATACTGCAGACAATTTTAACATCAACGGCCACGTTCATTTAACTATCGGGCATCTAGGTCATAATAGTTCAAGTGCTCAGTTCAAGAATTTCTACGACAAATCATCTTCGAGGATTTTACTTCTTGCTGTAACTTTGTGTTATTAATCGACACTGAATGAAATAACTTCCCAAAAGTGTTTGTTGACTATTAAACGTGCTGCCCGCGTTGCGTGTTGTGCTTAGCCAAATTGCTGCGTAGTCTGCTGTAACGGCGCGTAAACTGAGAGCGCAAAATATGTGTAAGAAACTCACATGTCTTTGAGAAAATTGAAGAGGGTCGCTGTCCCCATGCGAGGCCACTTTATTGACACTCCTTCGAGGATAAAACTAGTACCTGTCCCTAATGCAATTACTGAAGTTACGCCAAGGGTCAGAATCTCCAGAAATTTGTACGCTGTTTTTATCTCATCTTGCGCTGGTGGAAAAGGAGGTTTTTGGGCAAGTCACATTGTGCATTGCTAGGGTTACGCAATTACGTATTTTTTCGCAGTGACTGATTGCACCGAAGAATTTTCTCGCAATTTTCCAAAGATGCTTAGGCGAGGCTTACGTCAGCGTTTCACAGTCCTCTTTTATTTATTATTTTTAATGGCTGCGAATGCGGCTACCATGTTGTTATATGTTGAGACACTCAGTTCTACTGGTAGGACATTATAGCACCCATTTATGTCACCATTAATATCTGAGAGGTCGTATTTTTTATGTCGCATTTACGTAGATAAGTTTTCCACGCGAGGGAAATTAAAACGATTATATGAACAGAGTTGCAGCATCACTTCAATGGCTTTCCAGTCAAGGTGATTTGGTGGCGTTGATACATACCAATCTCAGTACTATGAATTGTATTTAAACTTGCGCTTTAAAGAATTTTAAAATTTAGTCTTTAGAAATGTGTTCTGTTTATTTGAGTATGATGTATACACCAGAAAGAATATAAAAACTAAGACGTTGGTTTTGGTGAAGCATTTATTTTATATAATCAAATATTGTTCGAAATGGCTTCCTTATTAACATTGCAACTAGTTTTAACAGTTGCAAATGAAGTAATCATCGAAAGTATTCCCGTTGAACCGTAACATTTCTAATAAATAAATTTCCACTTGGAAACACGTTCTTGCTACTTGCCAGCGAGTAGATGGTAACCTATCTTAAACATTATGAGCCTACTTAATTAAATTGAAACAACATTTTTCGAAGAAAAAATGCTTATTTTACATTCGTAAATGTTGCATAAACGTAATAAATGAAGAAAAAATATATAGGCCTATATAGTTCAGTTGCGTATCCTTCTGTGGTGCAATGGTGGTAATTATCCACATGTAATTATTTCATAATAGATAATATTATAATATTATACACACACTGGATATCGAAATGTAGGCATGACAAATATATTTTTACTAAAAAACTGACTTAATATCTGGTTGCGATACTAAAATTTGGTATTCGATAAAATCTAACGAATAATATGATTGCAAAAGAATGTGACGGTTCCTGTGTTATGATTCTACTAATTGCCCATAATTATCATTAATATAGCTACTTATATTCAGTACTGCACATGAATATATGAAATGTGCTGAGTGGGTTGCAAAGATACGTGCAGTGTTTCATTATTCAGTAGAAAAGTTTTTGTTCAGAAACTTAAATCTACTTAAATTTAACCGTAATATTTAAATCAACAAAATTGCACTTTCTCTATATTGTAGGCTAGTTAAATTAGGAGGTATAACTTGTAAAATTAGCAAATTATTTGAGCGCATTTAAGCTTGTTTCGTTACGTCTATATAGATTCGAATCATAAAATACTAATAAACTTCACAACTTTAGGTACGATTTTCTAATATATCTTAAATTCCACAATTTTTTTTAGAATTTGAAAATTATAGGCCTATATCACGAAATAATTCACTAATAAATTCTAATTTAAATAAGGACCAAAGTGAAAAGACTAATATTTTGTGGAAACTAAACATAATGCACGTCGTGCAATTGTAACCAAACTAACATTATTGTGGGTTTATTTATATGGTTGCTGTTATAAAGTTATTATTATTAAGTGATGGGTTCGCTCAGATGGTAGCTACACTGTGGGTTTATTTAGATGTTAAGTTGGTTAAATGACTTTAAGATAGTTGTGGTTAAACGGACATTTACTCTACTAGAATGGCAGGTACTCTGAATACAAAAGGGGTTACAATAAATTATATTAATTCAGGAGGGGAGTAAAATATTACTGACTATAAAAATATAATGTTAAGTTGAGGGTTGCTGCCACATAATTATATCTGACGACCTTACGGAAATCTGGATTGATGAGGTTGACGGCATCGACGGACGAACACGCACCCGCCGAGACTCGACCCCCGAGTCCAGGAGGAGAGCTTGACTGCTGTTGATCGGATGAGAGTTGGCGGACGACAGACCCCGTCTACTTGGTAACAAGACGTGCTTGTCCTCATTATTGCGCCACGACTAGTCTTCCGTGGTTTCCCAGCACTGGCCTAATTGTAGCCCGAACATCTCGTTGTCCGGCCTGCTTGGTCATATCATAACACAATGTAACACTACGTACACGTCCCAGACGTTTCGAGTGTAACGACTGTGAAACCATACCGTGCCAACAGTGGGGCACATCTTACTAAAATTTCCGCTATAAATAACTCTGGTGACAACAGTCGTGGCATTATAAAAACTGTTACGATCCCCTAGCAAAAAATTACATTTATTTAACGTGCAAGGCTCACTGACAAACAACGTTTTGTAATCTACTTTTAGAGTGAAACGTACCCACAAAACCACCTGTTCTTCACAGTGCGTCTGAAAGTGAGCGTAGGTGTCCTCCCATAATCTTTTGAATCGTATGACTGAATTTCAACCCTGTGCACTCATTATTATGATTAGTAATTTTAGAAATATTCAAGTAAAATACCTCTTGTTATAATCCACTATTTTATTTTAGTGAATTCATATACACACACCATTTTATTATTTACAAAACAAACGCTAGTTTCATTCCATAGAGTCATGAATACGATAACTCTAACACTCCTCCTCGATTTTAATTCTACCCAGTATTAAAATCGTTATAGCAATATGTAATAACAGCAGCTTCATAATTGCCGTTATATAATGTTTAGTAAGCTTCGGAATTTCACAAACTTTTCTTTTCGTAGTGGTTTAGTCATAATATCTGCTAAATTATTTTCCGAACTCACATGTTCAATCCTTATGATATTTCTCAACACTAAGTCTTTGATAAAGTGTTTTCTAATATCTATATGTTTGGTACGTATTGAGTTTTCGAATGTCTTTGTCATTGATATGGCATTTGTGTTATCCACATAGATAACTGATTGGTTAGGATCTTCGCTGTTCTGAAAATCATGTAGCACTCCTCTCAAATTCACCAGTTCTTGAGCTGTAGAAGCTGATGCTAAGTATTCAGCTTCCGCCGTACTACGAGCGACGCAGCTTTGCTTCTTAGATGACCGAGATACTGCGTTGCCACCATAGAGAACAATCGATCCGCTTATGCTTTTCCTGTCTGCATGATCACGTCCCCAATCAGCATCTGAGTAGGCTTCTAATTGTTCTTGTCCTTTTTCGTATGATAATCGTGCAACTGGAGCATATTTTGGGTTTATCCATTTATTCTCCTCCTGAACTTGAAAGCCCTTAGCTACTATTCTGGCTTTCTTAGTTCCGTCTTCTTTAATGCGAAAGACCCATTTTGTGTCAATTGCAGTTTTTCCAGATGGCAGATACATTGGTGTCCATGTTTGTTGTTTCTCTAAAGCTTCCAATTCTTTATCTATAGATTCTTTCCACTCCTTGTTATTTTTCGCCTCTTGAAAACTTTGTGGTTCCTCTCCTTGTGTCAATAAACAATACGCTGTATAAACGTCGTACTCGTTTCTCTTTGAAGCATGGTGGTTAGTGCAAATAACCACAAAAAAGAATACCCTTGCTGCATGGTGGTTAGATCAGGTAACCACCTCACCTTGAATTTATACAGCTCCTAGGCACGGTGGGTACCGCTGCTAACCACCAGAATAGTTGCTAGAAAGCCCGCTAGATGGCACGGGCATGCTTACATCCACTCATATTTATACAGTTCGGCTCTTCACGCGTATTCGCATCAGAGTGCGTGGTATTCGTAAACATATAACGTTGTGTATTGTTTGTGTGTTACATAAAGTAAATTTTAAGTTGGATTTAACGTATGTATTTGCAATCAACCATCTGAAGTGTACGTGAGTAGATGAGACATTTATATTTTTATAAAATTGTTATAAATTTGCGTTTCTAAAGTGGTTAGCAGCGGTGAATACCACGCGTACGTCACATTACAACATAAACATTATTGTACGTGTTTCGTGCAGATTATTATTTGATTGATGAGGATGTTTAGAAAACAGATGCCGTAAGATGTATCAGCGAAACAGTGCCTACATTTGTTATAATTTGAACTATAATAAAAACATTTGTATTGTATGTCAATATATTATTTATTCAGAATGAGGCCCAAAACGAGATTACAAACACAGAAAGACCAAGATGCACTATCTGGTATTATAGATATTCCATCAGGCTCTGAGAGTGACATCAGCAGTGATGACTCAGATAGGGACCCTACATTTTCTATTGTGAAAGAAAAGTCATATATTATATCAGCCTCAGATGATTCAGACTGTGATAGTGATGATGCCAGTTCAACTACTTTGCCTCTACCAGTTGTTAGAGCCACGCTATCAGCACCTATATCTACACAAGCACTTCGTAAACAATCAGAGAAGATAGCTGCTATTCCTCCAATTCAGATTCGACGCGATCCTGTCACGATAAATGTTTCTCCAATAAATGTAGTAGAAATTACTTCACCACCTTCATGGGACCAATCTCAGCGACCAATTGAAACACCTCCAGGTTTTTCCGAGAAACAAGGCCCAACTGACTATGTATTAGGCTTACAAGACAAGAGTCCATTATCATTATTTTCTTTGTTTATACATGATGAATTAGTGGAACATATAGCTTTTCAAACAAACCAGTATGCCACACAAGAAAATAAACCTTTCAAGCCAACAGATGCTGAAGAAATAAAAGTGTTCTTAGGCATCAACCTGTTCATGGGAATGAAAGTTCTGCCTAGCTACCATGACTACTGGTCTACAAAGCCAGACTTCCGCGACTATTTCATATCGAATCTCATGACTCAACCGTTTTGGGTGGCTCCTTAGTCACATTCACCTCAATGACAATGCAGTTCAACCAAAGCATGGTGAGCAAAATTATGATCACCTTTACAAAATTAGGCCGCTGCTAAATTTTCTTCAGGATGCATTTGCTAAATATTACAAAGCTCATCAAAAATTAGTGGTAGATGAATGCATGGTCAAATTCAAAGGCCGTTCAATCCTCAAACAGTACATGCGGGACAAACCTGTAAAAAGGGGGTTCAAAATATGGATGCTGTGCGACTCCACAGGCTTCAACTTACGCTTTCAAATTTACACTGGAAAGCTGGAAAATCAAGTTGAAAAGGGTTTGGCAACTCGTGTTGTGCTTAGTCTTTGTGAAGGGTTTGTTGGCAAGAATCACCATTTGTTCATTGATAATTTTTTCTCTGGATATGAACTGATGCTAACCTTGAAAGAAAACCAAATATTTTGCTGTGGTACAATAAACCCATCAAGAAAGA
>PNEQ01100907.1:0-39337 GCA_003012365.1 Medauroidea extradentata | reverse complement strand
TAAGACCCACTTAACTCCTCGAGTCATCGGATTCCTGGGATACCACTGTTGCCGCAATCCGCCACTTTTTGGTGACTTGTTGATTACCCAGCACCTACTTACTGTCGTCCTGCGACGCCACTGACGCCGCGGGGTTGTGCAATCGTCTTCCTACTCTTCCGCGACGCCACCGACGCCGCGGGATTGCGACACCGTAACAGTTTGTATCACAGCCGTAGAAGAACAGGTCTGGACACTCGCCTGGAAACTTGACCCTTTTGTTGTTTGGCTGCAGTTCACCAAGTTACCGAGAATGTTATACAATTTAGGCGCTGTAATCCGAGCGGACGAGCACAAATTCCGCCCACTTCCCTCCCCCTAAGATAAACAATTTATAAAAAACTTTTGTTTTATCAATTTATTAAATACTTCCTTCGCTCACAATTTTAAATCATGGCTCCAGAAATCTTTATTTAATTTATAATGTAAAAAATGGAAAAAAGTGGGCGGAGTTTGAGTCCGTACCGCCCAGATTACAGCGCCAAAAAGTACGACATTCTCGGTAACTTGACAAACTACAGCCAAACAACAAGGGTGTCAAGTAAAATACACTGGTGGTAGATAGGCGAGTGTCCAGACCTGTTCTTCTACGACCGTGGTTTGTATAGGGCCAAACAAGCTGTAAATCTTTAATCAATTAAATATCTGGATTTCCTGGCAGATTTATTTATCTGAACAATAGGCTGTAGTAAAGCCAAAATGTATAATTTGTTACAACTATGTCAATATTTGATGTATTGTACCAACTGTTCAGTCAGTAAATATTTTGTTATATCTAATACACATCTGTTTCGCCATATACACACTTATATACGGTTGAATGAATCAAATATTTTTCACTGTGAACCAATAACCTTGAAGCTGACCTGAAGATGTACGCGTTAAACATTGTGACAACCGAAGTATAGTACTAATGTGAGTTGTATTAACGACCATTTTAATATGTTTTAAATGTTGCAGAACCACATTTTAACAAATAGAAACGTATTTTCACGCAATTTAACGAGTTTTAAAAGCACTTGAAACAACATTATCGTAATTTTTAAAGCTCCGACATACTATATTAAGATCGACAATATGGTTATTCTATGCTGACCACGAGTCGTAAAATACAATTTATGAAATACTTTTAAAATTCTGATTAATATTTAATATTTATTTGTGTATTGTTATCGCGGTAATAGTGTTTACTTATAGTATTTAACGAATTTTTGCGTTGTAATTTCTGGAATTGAAATTTGGCCTTTGTAGTTCTTGTGTTAAGGTGTGACGTAAGAGAGATTTTGGTGGCTTTTTTATGGTCTGGCCGCGTAATATTTTACGCTTGATTAAAATCTATTATAGAAGGGCACGCCTTAAGTTGAGGATAGTTATTATAGCCATAAAATTGAAGTATATTAGGCAGGTAAGCCGCCAGTCTTGAAAGAAAAGGGCCGAGCTGTAGGACCTTGAAATGTTTATTTTGGTGTAAATTTAAATAAAAGAAGAGGACGCCGTTTTAACCCATTTTGGCCAGCTATGTTACATTAAACGAGATTTTCGTGTCATCAATTTTGAGTAATTTTGCACCAGTTTATTGAATGCAGAGTTATAACATGAGTTTAACCAGTGTTACCAGATACAGAATCTAAGTATTTTGAACAGTTACAGTAAATTACTGAATATTTGTTAAATACCGGATATTGAAACCTGTAATAAGTTCTGGAGTACGATTGTCTATGTTTTTGAGTAGCCGACAAAAGTCTATTAAGACATTTTGTATTATTCAAGTAAACACTGAGAATAGTTTTCAGTTTTCTCAAGTCAATAATTTACTAAAATTAAGGAATTTAGTTATATTCTTATTAAATACTTTTTTTGGAATATGTTGATTAATATGAACACTAGAGACTTAAAGTAAATTTCAACAAATATTTAATTCTACTTAGTTTTACATGTTATGTAATTGGTTTTGGATTTCCAGTCAGCTACGTCACGATAAATAACAGTTGACAATTAATAAATACATTTCATTTTAAACAATTGTTCTTTCTTTAATTTTTGTTTGTCTTGGTAAGTTGTGGTATTAGGTGCCAACATCTGTTCCACAACGCATGTATGTGTTACACACACTGTGTCCTACACACTATTTACAAAACCAATACCACAACACCTTACTATATTATTTTGTGCAATATTATTTTCACCGTAGATAAGTGACTCTGCCACTATCATGCAACGCGAGTACACAAATATACGAAAGCCCGTAGCTCATAACGTCACGGAGATCTGTTGAGTATATGCAAGTGCTGACAACTGTACAATGTTGAGCTAGAAGTGTGTAGGATTTCGCGGCCGTTGTCTAGAGGTCTTGGCTTCCGAGTTGGAGGTCCGTCTAGTAGGTTGCAGTAACGGACGTTTCGCTGAACATTTCAGTTGGCACCTTCAGGGTCTCAAGGCGAAACATCGGTTACCTCAAACAACCAGACTCGGCTCCAGCACAGAAGTCAAGATCGTCAATGTTGTGTACTTTCAACTTGAAACGCTGAGGGAAGTTCTGATAAACTCCAGCCCAGCTTGGCAGCAACACACCAGCCGCCACTGATCGGGACAAGTGCAACATATTCCCTTCTGTAAATGTGTATGTTCTGTGGCATGGCCGAGAGTAGCTGGGATACACTCCGGCTCGGCGAACTCGTTAAAATGACGGTCGTCTGACTCAGCGAATATCTGCACTCGTTCGAGCGTCGACCGTCACGGTGGCTAGGCGGGCGACCGGGACACGGGAGAACGCAAAGTGCTGATTGGTTGCAATTCGCACATTGGGCGGGGCACAGCACCTGGATTACATTCCTCCCATTCCTTTCTCTCAAGACCTGGGATGTCTCTCTGAGAAACTAAACCGTCATCGTTAAAATTGTTCAGAATGTTAGTTGAAAGTGATTATCTACGAATTTTATAAAAAGCTGCTATAAAAACCACTAATATACAGAAACTAGTTTAAAAATAATAAATGAGGGGCTTAGAATGAAAACGATGTAAGTCACGTAAAGTAATTTGCACAACAACGATTAATTGCTTTTACATATAAAATACAGTGCCCGTTTTTTTAGTCCTTGAATTTTACTTCTAAAATTGTGTAAAAAAGCGTAATAATTCTAAAGGAATTTTCTTAAAAACATGCTTAACATGAACTAAAAAGCTTCTTTTAATAAAAGTGTCTTATACCACCATCATTATAATCCCCGTAGTATTTATAATATTTTATTGCTGTTATCGCGTAAGTTTAAATTCGTATCACTGTATTGGTTGATTAACTATAGTAGTTGTTGTGTACATAAATAGTGAAATTGAATTTTTCCTTATAACTTTTAATAAATTACGATACATAATAAACAGTATTCCAATAACGATTACTTAAAGGAATTAACCATTCTATCATCAGAAGGCAAAAAACAGTAAGAATGCTGCAAGTACCTGGAACGCGCGGTTTATATGCAACATCAAAATTTTTCATTATTTCATAACCAGACTGAAACATCAACTGATGCTAGCTGGAAGGTTCTATAAGTAATAAGCATAAACACTAAATAATTACGGGAGTATTTTGTTACCAGGGAATTTTCCGAAACGGTGTCCTTCAACATAGGAATAAGATTTAACGGTGAATTTTTGAAACACTTGTTGAGACCTGGAAGACCATCTTATCTAGAATAATAATTTTTAAAAATATTATTTTTGTGATATCAGACGGAAACTTTTAAATATGGTACAATCAATGCACTTAAATTGTTACTTAGTGGCTTAGTTTGTATTAAAAGGTGGCACAAAAATAGTAATTATCTGAAAAAGAAAAAAGTAACTAAAGTTTTAAATATGCCCACCTTAGCCCTAACCATCTATGAAATAAATAGGGTGGGGGGGTATTGGAAGAGAGGGCATCTCACCCCGAGAGAAGACTTCTGAGTGGGAGTCCTCAGGAGTCTTCTGAGCCATGAAGGATGGCATGAAATTAAGTCCTACAGTGTAACACCGACGGATTGCAGGAGCATTGGGTCGGGGGGGGGGGAGAATCCCAAGAATACCCAGTACGTTTCCCAAATTTGAAAGTTCGTTGTCTGACTCGATCGGGAAACCGAGGTGGAGGGCAAGTACTCTAGCCAATGATTCCAAAGTGCCTCTCTAAGAACGGTTATGTGTAGGGACTGCTGATTTTCGCGAAAATAGTTTTGCCCCACTCTGTTTCAACGCCTTACGTACACAACTGTAGTTCTGCTTCACGGTCAGCGATTGGATGTTTTAACTCACACGAGTCGTATCATAGACGTGTGATGTTGCAGTAACCTCACTGTGATTGGCTGACTGAAATGAGAGTAGTCTCTTCATAAAGGCTAGCTGCCCAGCAACTACGAAGCAGAACTGCAGGTGCGCACGTAAGGCACTGAAACAAATTGGGGGGGGGGGGGACTCTTTTGGTGAAAATCCGCAGTCTTTAGTTATCTGGCACGGTTTAAATGTGTACTGAAGAATCGCCGATAGTGACGCTCCAGAGTTAGTCTTGGCCTAGTCAAATGGGGACACAGGAGCAACGAGAGAAGGATGTCAAACAAAAAGAAATTAGACTGAAACCTATTAAATAGTTGCACTTCTCACGCAGTGGCTGAGATTTCCCAGCAATCAGAAGTCAGCAATGGCATTTTGCACATTTGTGTGCCTGTCTCGCTTACCGGCATTGTCATGCGAGATCTGGGACCACGGCGGCCGAGTGGTCGGAACACTCTCCTTCCACTAAGGCGATCCGGACTCGATCCCAGGCGGGGACTTTCTCATGTAGCGATCTTGCCGGACGATGTCGGTGCCCGGTGGGTTTCTTCGGCGATCTCCCGTTCCCTCCGCCCTTCTCATTCCGGCACCTCACCATTATAGAGGCCGACCTCCGTAGCTACGGTGCGAGAGCTCCTGGGTTCGGATCCTTGCTCGGGTATCTTGTCACTTCGCCTTATTTCACCCTCGTCGGCTCTCAAGGATGTTCAAGTGCAATAAATTCATAATTTTATATCTTCATTAAATATTGTTAGTTTTGTAGACGCTACTTGTGAGTAAAGTTTCCTCTCACGAAACAATTTCAGCTTCCATAGTTTTCTCATAACCTTACGACCAAGTCAAAATTCGCTTGTTCCGCTGCCATGCAAATAGCGAAAACCGATTTACCTACTTGAATGGAATTCACTGTGATATTACATCCCATGAGCTACGCAATAAAGTATTTAAAATACAGTAATGTCATATTTAGAATTTAAAAATAAATCGCAAATTTATAGGAAAAAAGTTGAATATTCAGCAATTTTTTTATGTACAATTATAGTTCACGGGATTTTTTGAAAAGGTTTTATTGCGTAGCCCGTGGTATGTTAGTTCGCTGTGAATTGAATTGTTTCACTCACGTTATTCAATTGGTTTTCACTATTCGCATGACAGCAGAACATGCCAGTTTTGACTTCGACGCACCTTTACGAGAAAACTATGCGAGTTAAAATTGTTTCGTATGAGGAAACTGTACTCACAAGTATCGTATACAAAACTAACAATATTCCATATAAAAAAATTAAAAGCACTTGAACACCCTTAAGACCACGTTGTTTAAAGGCCGTGCAGCCCTCTTACTTCACCTCCATTGTAGGACCTTGTCTCATATCAACCTTCAGGGCAAACTGATGCCTACGGACGTACAGTCGTCAATCTACTGTTTGGGTTGCAACACTTTGGCTCTCGGGTTACCTCTCCATACGATACTTACTTTTAGTAGAACTCAGGCCGATATTAACGGGGCGGTTTACCTCAGTTTTCAATGTCTTTTATTATTTTTTTTGTTTGTACCAAATATTTTTTTCCTTATTTTAGACATAAATTGTAATTAAATCTTCCTCTAAGGAAATTTTTGTATCTGTTATAGTTTTTGGTAATGAGTCGTAAACGTCAAAATTTGCACTTTACGGTTTTATGCACGCCACTAAAACCAACTGACATACCAAACCGAAAAAAATCACAATGTATAACAATGTTGTAAGCTGCGATTTGACACATATAAAAACAAAAAAAGTATAATTTTTTATTTTTAAAAATTTTTTGAAATTTAAAAATTTTCATTTTAAAATTCAGCATTTTTTATTAAATATAATTATATTTTATTTTCTTATTTTATATATGTCAAATCATAGCCTACAACATTGTTATACATTCTGAATTTTTCCGGTTTGGTATGTCCGTTGGTTTTAATGGCGTGCATAAAACCGTAAAGCGCAAATTTGGACGTTTACGACTTATTACCCAAAAACTATAAGAGATACAAAAGTTTCCTAAGAGGGAGATTTAATCACAATTCATGTCTTAAATAAGAAAAAAATATCTGGTACAAATATAAAAATAAATAAAGACGTTGAAAACTGAGGTGTACCGCGCCCTTAAGAGGTATGGAATGGTGCATTGTCGAGCGGGCAACTGGAATACTCTATCATCAACAAAATCTGAACTACTCATCAAAATTTGACGAGATTTTTTGCGAGAATATATTTCATCAGCGGGCTTCTATTTATACAGCACTATGCGGTGGTGTGTTTTACTTTCGAGTAAAAAATTAATAAGTGTTTTTAGAAAAATATGGCCTGGAAACCACAAAATCTACAAAAATGGAACTCTGTCGTATTTTATAATTTTTATAATAACTGGATTTCAAAAATGCTCGTTTTGATTTGGAAATAATTTTACTATCAGAAAATCTCTGCACGAGAGGATAACGGATGCTAAAATTATTTTCAAATGAAAACGTGAATATGTTTGAAATTCAGTTATTATAAAGGCCTAGATATTATCACATTAAAACTATATAAATTACAGTTTTCTATTTAGTAGAGTTTGTGGTTTCCAGTCATTATTTTTCTGAAAACAGGATTCAATTTTTTACTCGAAAGTATAGCATACTACCGCATAGTGATGTATAAATAAACACCCGCTGCTCTGATAAATTATCTACTCGACAAAAATATATCTTCAAATTTTGATGAGTAGTTCAGAATTTCTCGAGTATTTAGTATTCTAGTCGTTCGCTCGCCATCGTACCTCTCCATACCCCTTAAAACAACTCTTGTTGACAGTGTTGCCACATCACAGGTCGCGGTCTTCTGGTAGAGACAGTCATGTAATGTCTCGTTCAGGCGAGTCGTCGCAGATGGCATGCAAGTCGTTTCAATGACTCGCGCGTAGTGGCGAGAACAGTCTTTATACGTTTGCTAGTGTCACGCTTATCGCTGCCTTGCATCTTATTAAGCTTTCATCCTCGTTGATAAAATAAAGAATCAATGCTAAATACATTAATATCAATTTAAAATAATGTTTCCAAACAAAAGGTCTTCATGAAATTTCTCTATGACTCCTACATAAAGACATCACGGACGTGTAGCTGTCAATGCCAACTTATGGCTGTAACTGTACGAAACGAGTTGTATTTATTCAGAATTAGTATTTTTTTTTCAGACTAACCCGTATGTTAAAATTTTCTGCACTAGTATTCTTTGGTTAGTTATTTCAAACTAACATCGAAAACAAGGCATTTTTTATTGGTTGTGGAAAGGAACATGGTGAAAGTACAGTTCACACCGAAATATTTTATGACTTCAGTACCTCATATCAATTTAATTCACAAACGGTCGAATTAATACTTAATGTAAAACAAGTAACTTATCGACACTATTTCTCATTTCGTAGGCATTATTATGAACCAATAACATTTTTGTATTATATGCAAGTATGATTTGAACCACCAATTTCATTTGGATTTACAACTATTGTTTTAAGAGTAAATAAAATTGTAGGCACCGTTGTCGATTTTATCATCGAACCGTGTCCCTCAACAAGAGTTCTAGTTAGTTACAACTTGTATTTTGGAATCTTTAAAACCACAATAAATATTTCAAATATTATTCTTGCTGTACCTGACTGGTTTCTTAATGCTGGCTTTTTTTCTTCAACGTAGTTACAAAGAGAATTACAAGTATTTGTCAACCAAAGACATCGTATGTTGCAATATCTGACAAAATAAATAAATAAAAAGTGTAGTGATCAGCTATAAAGTGGGATGTATCGACTCACGTGTGCGAGTGGCCAGCGAGGGTTAGAGAAAGGAACTCCATCTGCCTCGCACTGGACGCCGGGCAGTGAAAGGCCCCACGGCCTTTCAATATCAGTCAACACTTTCAGAGCAGGGCAAAATTGACGCCTGAGGCAAGATATAGGTAGTTCTTGCTCTGATTGTCTCGTGCTTTCTGCAGTCGCTATTGTACTCAGAGAAACTGGAAAATCGCCGTAAAAGTAGACTATGTGCTAGGTTCCATCGTCCTGCGTATAAACGGTGAAGGTTTTGTACCGATATTCTCTATCGTTGGAACCACGATTTTGTGGCGAAAATATTGTTGCGCCATTTGATTTGAATGCCTTATGTGCACATCTGCAGTTCTGCTTCATGTTGAGTCTTGGGGATCTACTGGCAAATCACAGCAGTATGGAATCACAATAACCTTACTCTGATTGGTGCAGACAAATGAGACACGTGTCTGATTAAAGACACGACGCCAATAACCATGAAGCCGAGCTGCAAATGCGCTCGTAAGACACTGGAACAAAGTGGCATTTCACGACAAAATCTTGGCTATAGTCATCGTTTGTTTGAATAACGGTTGTCTTCAACCGGCCTAGTTATAACTGTTCGAATTTGACACAGGACTTGATGATTTGTCCCAAAACTGTTCGCAAATTACGTCATCCAGTAATAGTAAACTAAAGTTTATTGGCAACCTTGTTGACTATATTGATTTTCTAGTTCCACTTATTAAACTTCTCTCGCCCACAGAATGAAGACAAGCCAAACTGTTTTCTGTCATATGTGGATGCATACAACCCTACAAAACGAACTAACTGCTTAGATTTATACATACATATAACCTGCTCTTCTGCAAACAATTATACAAGTTTCATCATGACCATACTACAACGTTCCGTAGGCGTTGTACGTCACGACTTTGGATCAAACCAGATAATAGGCTACGCCAAAGATAAATTTTTATAGTTCTTTATTACAATTGGTGTAATACAATATGCTTCGAGTTTAGGAGTTGAGGACTTAACATTCAAAAGGGGCTAAGTACCATTTTCGACAAAAATGAGTTAGGTACATAGAAAGGTGCCAAAACATAAGGTCGAAGACATACCTAAAGTGCTATCTCCAAGTGATATTCATGCGCGCCGTACTTCAGCACAATTAGATGGTTGGAGTATCATCAACGCATTATAGTTAGAGATGATGGTATATCGCGAAAATGTTTTGTGCCAACATAGCCTTGAAAACACTGACACAACGTAGCTGTCTATAGACCAATAACATGCATCAAATATTAAAATAGCGGTATTCTTATTGGCTTAGTCAAATAGGGCAGTAGCTTCACGTACAAGGAAAAGCCAGTAATATTTTGATAAGCTGGACGTACGTTGAAGCCTAGCAAATAGTCAAGTTTTCCCGCGATAAACCATCATCTCTAATTATAGTTCATTAAAAAACTATATATTGATGTTCATAAATGTTTTGTATTAATTACTGTTCGATTTCTCCAATTTACTACATTCCTATTGTAAAAAATATGCGAACGCATTTGTATATTTCTTGTTCATTTGTTTGTCGCAATATACTGTTTTCGTCATTAACTCGAAACTTACCTTTTGGCACTTAGCCCCCTTATATTTGCGAATAAACTGGCTGTAATTAAAAGTATTTGTGACCGTTAAGTAAGGCAACAAAACTCCGCAAGATGTCGACCTGCTTTCATTTCGTTTAATTTACATATTTTACAAAATTAGAAGAAAATAGTAAAAATACGTACAGGTTTGAAGCATGAGAGAGAGACAGTAATATTACATGACTTAATTATTAGCACAAAGTAGATTTCGAGCGTAGATACATTTTTATCTAGTATATTTCTGAATCGTAGTTGTAATAAATCTAAACCAATAACAAACAGTGGACGGAATGCCGTCCTGCAGGTGATTGGCTGCAACTGGCTTCTCACTGAAGTATCGGTCAATAAACACACACTTCACAATGAAGAAAATACAGTACAGTGAAGTCTAGCGCACTAAATTATGCTGTTACATGTACGTAAACCCACAATTAAGTTCTACATATAATACAAAATTAACTATATTACACGAGACCCAAATATAGATGCACAGTTACAAATGCAATAATTCTTTTAAAAAACAATACTTTAAATGTATTTTTTAATAAATTTGAAAAGTGCACTGCTTTTGAATACATAAATATTGTCGATATCGATTTCCTTAGAAACGTTACGTAGCGAAGTTTGTATATTTTTAGTATTTTTCCTGCTGATGGCTTCACCGTGACCTTGATCACTAAGGCGTCACGCTTTTTATTTTTTTTTCTAGGATGACGGAGCAGCTAGAGCTCAGCCCAAACAACTGTGCGACTGAAAAACTGACCACTGAATCGACGGACGAACACAGCTCGGAGCCCAACATGATCGGAAACTTTTTCTCGATAAATATGTACCATTCTCCCAGCAGAATGACATTCTAGATTGACAGAAACCCTAGTAAACCACACATCCTTTGTATAGTGAGTACGTTGAAATTTAACACGGCGTGGGACATGAGTAAATTATTAACCGCTATAAAATATATATAACATATTTGATGGTTAATATTTAAAAAATACAGGAGCTAGTTTCTGCCAACTTTGTAAGGACTGAGCAAAGAATTCCTAAGCGTATCATGAAGCGGAAACTGTACACCTATGAATCCTGTGAATGATTTATTAAAAGAGAGATTCAGCAATGAGAATATTTTTCTTCACAAAGCGAGCAACACCGGTTTTCAAGGATTACAATTTTTTCTATAGCCTACTGCTTTTCAAACGCATTTGTTGTTTATATAGGCTTATCATGCAGTCTTGAAACGGTTCCGCTCAACAACTTTTCGTCAAGAATGCAGTGTGTTCGTAAAGCCTATACGCGCTTTTTGACATTGCAAGGCGGCGTAGTATTGAAACAGCTGACTCGAATACGAGAGGAGCTGAGTTCAATTCCGGGCTCAGCCATCCTGATCATAGTTTATCAAGGTTTCCATACAATTTCAAGAGAATGCTGGGATTGAGCATAACAACAGGCAATGGTAGATTCCTTCTAAGTTTCCTGTTTGTCCGTGGCAAATGTTTCATATATAATAATGCTGTGTACGAGATGTAAAGCCCTACCCTTGTTAGCTGCTCTGAAACTTAATATGTAATATGCGTGAAATTATTTACAGGATGTTCACGAAATTATGTTACAAACTTAGCGATACGATTCCATTTAAAAAAGAAAATTAATGCGAAATTTAAGTAAAAAATTTCCGATTTTACTCTGAAACTGAAAACCGACATTTATCTAAATAACACAAATTTGTTGGTATATAGTTTTTTACTTTTGCGTTTTTTGGCTGTTAAAGGACACAGTTTGTAGCAAAAGGCAGCAATAAACAAAACAGGTCGTCTTGGCGCAGCACCCTCAAGTGGCCCTTTTAGAGAAAATGTAGAGCCTTACTGGTAGGCAACACACGATACACAGAATATTTGAGCATTCCAAATCATTTGAATTACTGATTTGAGGAACACCATAAGACACATTTTTCACAACAGGGGTCTATGCATACTAACTCTTTAAATTGCGAAACTCAACCGCTGAACGCAAAAGAAACACGCAAACATTTTCTTTAATTACAGTACAAAATATAGACATTTTCAGTATAACATTATTTAATAGCTCTTACTTGAAAAATACAACTGACTCATATTTTTCACAAACGCAGATGTTATTATTAAACCTCATCCGGAATGTCGTTTCTTTCTTCTCACTTTTGGTTACTTTAACAAATGTGTATGTTAAATACATTCACGCTGAAAATTCCAACTAAAATATACACGTTTATGGAAGTCATTATAAAAAACTCCAAAAAAATTCTCGATATCAAGGCTACACAACTTTGTGAGCAAATATTGATCTAGACTAATACATTTGTTAAGCGTCATCTCTTGCGCCACAATTAAATGTACGAAATTTTGGCGTCAGTGATGGTTCCTCAGATATACGTTACTCGAGAAATAATAAAAGAAAGTTGGTAAAAATTTTGAATTTGGAAAACTGTCTTTGAGAAATGACAATTTTAAACTAATGCTTTTAGCGCTTAACTAGGCTATGTACCTAGTGTCGTGCAGAGCTTAGCCGTTACAAGATTGTACGAAAACTGCTGGGGCCACGGTGGCCGTATTGTCAAACCATTCGCCTCCCACCAAGGCGTTCCGGGTTCGATTCCTGGCGTGTTCAGTCCCTGGATTTTCACATGTGGGAATTGTGTCAGACGATACCGTTGGTCGGCGGGTTTTTTCGGGGATCTCCCGTTTCCCTCGCCCTTTCATTCCAGCGCTGCTCCATACTCACTCCACGTCACCCCTCACCAGCCCTAAAGACCTTGATGTTAAGCGCCTACTAAAATCTCTCTCACTCGGAAACTGCTTATCGCATATGAGTGATTTTTCTTACGAATAGCTCTTAAAGAAAGATTCCATTTTTATTCACATCGAGAAATTTATCAAGAACATATCCTATGTCTTGTCAAAGAGAAAAATTTTGATAATGCAATTTGAGTAAATATAACGGATCGAAAACTCAAATATACAGAAAATTATCTAACACTGTCACTTAAAAGGGCGCGGTCTACCGCAATTTTCATCACCACAATTTTTAATTTTTCTTTTTGTGCCAGATATTTTTTTTCTTATTTGAGACACAAAATGTGACTAAATTCGGCACTTATGAAATATTTTTATATCTCATAGTTTTCCCGTAATGGCTTGTTAAAGTCATATTTTGCATGTTTCCGTTTTAACGACTACATTAAAACCAACTGGTATACCAAACTCAAAAAAATCATAGTGTATAAAGACATTACAGGCTACAATTTCACGCTCATATAAATAAAGAATAAAAATTTTTTATGTTTAAGAAAATATTGAATTTAAAATTGTTTTATTTTCATTTTCAGCATTTTTTTAATTCATATAATTTTTATTCTTTATTTTTATGAGCATGACATTGTAGCCTGTAATGTCTTTATCCACTGTGATTTTTTTTAATTAGGTATATCAGTTGGTTTTAGTGTAGTCGTTAAAACGGAAACATGTAAAATATGACTTTAACAAGCCATTACTCTAAAACTATGAGAGATTAAAAAAAATTTCATTAGAGCCAAATTTAGTCACATTTAGTGTCTAAAATGAGAAAAAAATATCTGGTACAAATAAAAAAAATTTTAAAAAGGGTGACAAAATTTGCGGTAGACCGTGCATTTAAGGTGTCTGTTTGGGTGAACATGTGTTGCGCGTCCGAGGACTAAGAATGCGGATGCGAAGGACGAGACAGCACGGAGATATCACCTCACCTTATTTTCTACAGTAAGCAAGGGACAGTCGACCTTTTCGGAGCTATGACCAATAAATAGGTTCAAATCATGACACGTGGCACCACAGATAATTTAAACATTGACTACTTTCCATGAACAGAAAATTTTAACTGAAGTTCCGGCATCAGCTCACAAACTGCGTCACGTGCCACACTTCCAGTCCACGTAAAAATTAATATTCGTTCATTTGTTGGTACGTAAATCTTGTGGCGGAATATTTTATAAGGTATAGGAGAGTACTATTGTACACCTTCGTCTTCAATAATATGTCTAAAAAGATAGGGTAACGACTGAAATTCTCATACAGACGCGTTGTCTGTGAGAAGACTACATGGCGGTTCAGTGACTTCCGCCAATGTCAGAGACGACCAAACCTAAGCCCGATGATCAAACACTGGCCCACCACGTTAGTTTCAGTGGCCTGCCAAAAGTTGAAACATTAAGGGCGCGGTCTACAGCAATTTTCATCATCATTATTAACTTTTTTATTTGTACTACATTTTTTTCTAATTTTAGACACAAAATGTGGCTAAACTTGGCTCTTATGAAATTTTGGTATCTCTCATAGTTTTCGCATAATGGCTTGTTAAAGTCATATTTTGCATGTTTCCGTTTTAACGACTACACTAAAACCAACTGGTATACCAAACTGAAAAAAATCACAGTATATAAAGATATTACAGGCTACAATGTCATGCTCATAAAAATAAAGAATAACAATTGTATGTATTTTTAAAAAAAAATATTGCATTTCTTAAATTTTTATTTTCAGTTTCAGCATTTTTTTAAAAATTCAAATAGTTTTTACTCTTTAATTTTATGAGTATGTCATTGTAGCCTGTAATGTCTTAATCCACTGTGATTTTTTTCAGTTTGGTATATCAGTTGGTTTTAGTGTAGTCGTTAAAACGGAAACATGCAAAATATGACTTCAACCATTACGCGAAAACTATGAAAGATAAAAAAAATTTCATAAGAGCCAAATTTTGTTACATTTTGTACCTAAAAAAAGAAAAAAATACGTGGTACGAATAAAAAATTAAAAATGGCGATGAAAATTGCGGTAGGCCGCGCCCTTAAGGCTTAAGCCAAAAAAAATAAAATTTAATGAACTCTGACAAAAAAGAAATTATAATTTATTAATTGGCATTGCTCGATTTTCTGAATGCCGTGGAGACTGTGTTAGAACTTCAAGTGGATAATAAACCGTTCAGATCGTGCGAGCGTGTTATCTTTACGTGAAATGACAGTGCGGTGCGGGAAAGAAGTGGATATTAATATTACCTGTGCTGGCCAGTGATATGAGTTGAATATACTTTTTGGCCATAGCTCCAAAAGAACATATACATCGGACTATGTCGCTATAGTTATAAAAATTCGGCACGTTTACTAGTAACATCAAAAATGGCCAAAAACGGCTTCTCCAGACTGCCATATTTGTAAACATAACAACCGGATTCGAAAAACACAACTATAGAAACATGTCTTAAGTGTCTTCTCTGGTCTATCTTAAACACGGTTTCCGAGAACAAGCTTATCGATATACGTCTTTTTGTAGCGGTTCTGTCAAACAGGGAAAAAACGTATTAGTATCAAATTTATTATAATGGGCAAGTAGGTTTCTTCCTTGAAAATAAAGATAATTTTTTTCAACTATGCTGCTTACAAATAAAATAATGTGGCTACTATTTAAAGGGCCATAGGAAAAAGGATAAAAGCAAAGCACTGCACGCAGCTGAGTGTCTTGCGCAGAGAGGCGATAATACATTACATACGTCGGTTAGTGGCAACCTTACCGCTCCTGCCACACACACACAAACTTAGCCTATCTAGGGAGGCCTCTTAAGAGGTTTATGGTTGCTCTTGTCTAGGCTTCGGACGCGAAAGAATAACTTCCGGGCAGGCGTCCATCTTGAAGGTCATCTCGCCTCGTAAAAGTGGAGGCCTCGCCTAGGAGTAAGAGTGGTGACGGGCTGTGTAAGTACTGCCCCAGTTGGGAGGGACAAAACACGGCGCTGGTGAGAGGAGAAAGGTCTCCCCGGAGATCTGCAGAGGGTCCCCATCCACCAGGTAGTGTATGAGGGGAGGGGGGAGGGACCGATGGTAGGATATATCTGCCGTGCCAGTGGCTTCACCTCCATCAGTGTGGTAGCAGACACCATCGTGCAGCATCCTTCCTAGCATCATGACTCGCTGCATCACGGTAGGTCCGCTTCTGTACTTAGAACCTGGATAATCTCCAAGCCACGTGGTATACGTACACATAGTCGTTGCCAAGTACTCTCCTGAAGCACAGACCGTAGTCATGTAGGAAGGAACTAACCTAACAAATAATTTACTTTCAGATAATCATACAAAGTTGCAGAAGTATATCGGAAGTACATCCCAGAAAAGATAACGTATTAAGTCATAAAATTTTACAATAATAATTGCTAATAATAGACAACTTGCAGCGGATTATAGACACCATATACATAAGTTTTCATTGTCATATATTTATTTTTATATTTTTCCAATATATTTTTTCTGTTTTAGGCATAAATTATGACCTAATATCGTTTTTATGAATTTTTCTTACTTCTTATAGTTTTTGCGTAATGGCACGTATATATCAAAATTGCATGTTACGGTTTTATGTTCGACACTATAGCCAACTGACATACGGAACTGAAAAAATTCACAGTGAACAACACTGTTGCAGGCTACAAGCTGACATATGTGTGTGTGTGTGTGTGTGTGTGTGTGTGTGTATATATATATATATATATATATATATATATATATATATATATATATATATATAACAATTTTGAATTTGAAAAAAAATTTAATTATTTTTAAAAATTTATTTAAAATTTCAGCATTTGTATTAAAATAATAAAATACATTAAATGAGCAAAATTTAATTACAATTTATGTCTAAAATAAGAAAAACTATCTGGTACAAAGTATAAAAATTAAATAATAACGATAGAAATTAATGTAGACCGTGTCATTAATACAAGGTTCAGATGTTCTCAACAAACTTTGACTTTGAATATGTCAGTTCCCACGGACTTTGGGTTGATTCCTTTCTGTAAACTCCATCCGAAGTCGGGTAGAGTAAGTAACCTTCTGGGGTTAAATAGGTCTGCTCAGTCATGTGACAAAGATTTACTTAAACATCAGATTACGTCTGAAATCCTGCAAAATTTTTAGGCCTCGAGGCCGTTAAAACACTGGGTTCTTCAAATTTAAAATTTTCTCTACCCAGGCTAAACTTAAACTATTCGTCATAACTGTAATTATTTTAACTTCATTGTTTTATGACAGTATTTCCGAACATTTTATATGAGTTTGAACAGTTCATTGAGTTTTAAATTACCGGATTGAGTCTGACAGATTCTCGCGATTTGCTAGCTACTAGAGAAAGAAGGCCGGGTGTAATTACTGTTGTGAGAGTGAAATCAGACTTGTCACTCGCATTGAGTTTGCTAAGCTACACGCGATATGCTACCGAGTCAAAGCAAAATATTCGCACGTGTTATAAGCCCTACGATTTCTACATCCCACCCACTAAGTTGGATTAATTTTTATTTATTTCTGATTCAAGTATTTAATGAGTTTTAACAATTTTAACAAGAAATATTTTCAGTTCGTAAATACAAATCTTCAGCTCTTCGACTCCGACTACTATACAGTAGGTCTCCGCATAAACGCTAACGCCATATACGTTATATTCAAATTTTAAACACGTTCGTATTCTCACGTTTTTTTACAGACAAAACCAAAGAGTAAACGTTAGGTAAATCACTTGAAATACGTATACGTAAACACTTATAAATGTAAAGCTTCCACAGAATGAAAATTTGTGAGCAATCATCTTGAAAGAAATATTTAACTTACATGTATCCACAATTCAGTACATAATTCCGTACCTAATTCAGTACAAGTAGCGCTGCGACAGTGTATACCGCAGCTACACTGCGTCCAGACAGAATTCGGTACTTCATTTCACAGTTAGAGCCCGTCCTATTTTCCATCGTAATGTTGTTTACGCGCATGCGCAATGAATGTAGCCTATAGTTTGCACTGGGCTTTAACATTACCTAGGGACACCCAAAAATGTTATACTACAATAGAGCTGTTTCATCCTGCAGATTCAGAAAAACCGACACCAGAGAGCAGTTAATTCTCATGGAGTTTTCGTATTTTCGATCTTCTTTTATTTTGTCATATAGGCCCTACCTGTTACGTGGATTAATAAATTGTTTAATAATAAAAGGATTCGCGGTTTTTTTAAGCTGTTAAAAAAATTCGTGAATTAGTCACGTTCGTGACACATATTCGAGGTTTTTATCTTATAGTATTGTTCGAATAATTATTTCGTTACATTCCACGTTCTCTGCTGACATTATGAATAAGAGTGTTTATGTTTACGAGCTAATTTTGGTGGCGTTTAATGTTTTGGAAATTCTTCTTCTTCTTTAACTTGACGAAGTACGTAGGACGAAGGGTTATATTTATAAATATTGCCCATATACATGGGACAAGACGAGACTTGAGACAAAGGGGCAGCAAAGGACACGAGGGACAATGCGGCATGATCATTTTAGCCAATCGTCTCGCAGTGTCCGATGGACACAGCATGGGACAACTTAATTGTAGCACGTCCTTTAGCTGAGGCCTAAGGTTAGGTATTTCGCCTGTTAAGTCACCTGCTAGCTGGACTTCTCAGTCCTTTGTCCACTGTGTTATAGGCTGCTTGCTCATTGGCTGCTGTTTTGTGGTTATTGGCAGCGTGTCTTTCTTCAGACAAGTCTCTCATTTTAGTCCACCTATAAGAATAACGTCACAGCGACACTGTACGTTTGTGATTTACCAGTAGAATCCCCAAGACAAGCGAGAGTGAAAACAGCCAATCACTGATCATGAAGCAGAGCTGCAGATGTGCCCATAAGACTTCCAAATAAAATGTTGGGAAAAAAACTTTTGACCATAAAATCGTAGGTATATTAATAAATAGAGGCCTAGTTCCAAAAACAAATTTATCTGTACAGTAGTTCTAAATATATACTTTCTTCAAATGAGTCTGCGAAGTGTACTAATATATTTTCCATATATATCATATATCTTAGGCAATTTTCGAGTATTACGTTGGCACTGCCTGTTTGTGTTGTACATTTTTGAAGCAATGCCAATCGACATTTTTGTGCACTCTGTCTTGCATAACTTAAGAAAAAGTTTACAGTTAAGAGAGAACGACTTATTAATTTTTGTACATGTTTTATGGTACGTCAGTCAATATTTGACCTCCAAAATATACCTGAGATATTTATTTTCCTATTTGTACTGTAGATTTTGTCCTTCATTGTGACACACATTTCAAAATATTAGAACTTGTCGTCCATAAGGAAGTTATATAAACAGGGAATACATAAATTAATCTGTGATGTTAATTTCGCCGTATATACAGGAACTTTGGTCCAGCATTGTTACTGACACTACACCGTATTTAGAACTGTACAAATTTATTGAATTTATATGAAACCATAGAAAGGGACAGAGAGTCGAACATGGGACCTCCTGAATGCGAGTTCAGTGTTTCAACACTGCGCTACCTCGGTTGGTTCTTTGACACAGAAAAAGGAAGACTTAGCTGTGAGTAAGTAGATCGATGAGGCCCAGCTGCATCTTCCGCAGCAGATATGTGACGTCACGAGCCGCACACTGTGTCGGTAATGGCCGCGGCGCCGAACCTCCTGAAGGAGGGATCGTCCTGGAACAATGTCATATATTCCCGCGGGAGAGTCCCCGCAAACCGGAATTCCATTAGGCGAGCGTTTGGAGACAGGATCCCGGGGTTCGATTTTTCAATTCCTCGCCGAACGAATTTCCCGGCGGCGCGCGAGCGAGGAAATCTGCTGAAACGGCTGTTTTCCTAACGTGGGACGGAAATTTTTTTTTGCGCAATAAATCCCGACGTGGACCATTGAACCGGGTTATATTCACGGATCACACCTTTCATCTTTATTAATGCCCACTCCCCTTCTCCCCTTCCCTCACACGTTACGGTGGTAGGTCACAGCTTCGAGTCCCGCGGATTTCCAGTATTCCCATCCTCCCGGCGTCTCGAGTTCAGATGGCGGTCGTAAAAGCGATCGTTCATTCGATCCGTGAGCAGAGGTGGGCGTTATCGTCTGTCATCGCTCACACGAGAGCCAGGCGCTCTGAAGTGATAGCCCCAGTTGGAAGTCAAGCCGAGCTACGTGATTCCGTGGACGACGTTGCTAAAATATCTCCGGAGTGCCAACTTCTAAGTCTGACTCACAAGTGCGCCAGAAATTCTCATCCGACTTTTTTGATAAATGTAAAGCTTTGAGCGCTCTCGACATAATCGCTGAAAGGCACGGTCACCAATTTTTAGGGTAAGGTAAAAATTGCGATTTCAATTAGCTGCATGTAAGAATACTCATACCCCGACCATGTGTCCATTACTTATTATTGGGGACCCTTCATTTTCGCGAATAAAGTTTTTCTCCGCCACGTGTCTTTTGTGCACATCTGAAGCTCTGTTTCATGTTTATTGGCAGCGTGTTTTTGGGAGGAAGCATCACTTATTTGACTGTACCAATCAGAACGAGGTTACTGCGAAACTACAGTCTGGGAGCGGGTAGATGGCCAAGACGCTGAGATTTAAAAACATCCTATCATTGATCACGAAACAGAAACAAACTGGTGCAAAAATAATTTCGTGAAAATCACCGCGACTCTTCCTAGTACTTGCTGTAACAACAGACAATGAACGAATAGACGGGGCTTAAGTATATAGGACAGCGTATTATATCATGCAGGTAATAGAAATCTTGGCTTCAAGCAACAATGTTTCGGAAACTATTTCGGCAGCAAATATTTTCGCGATTTTACGCGTTCTCAATATTACTAAATTATGAAGGACTTTCTGATATTTACATTCACTATAGCAAGGTGCCTCTTAAGTTACAAATCAATAGAGATCTAAAAATAATGTCCGGAATTTTTGCGGAAAAAAACTCGGGAATGCCGTGGACTTCGGAGTCGTGGACTTTGAAGACTTTAGAGCTTCATACAAAAAAATTGTACGAAAATACTCACTGAGCTACACGCTACCTTGTAAAGTGTACATACAACTGGCCACTCACAGGAGCAACAGCCAAAGAACAGGTTGCTGAGGACACAGTGCACAATGGAACGTCGTGTCTCAAGTAATGGCTAGATATAGTGAAAAAGTGCCAAAATTTAGGTTGCCAAAATAGTTTTCAAATTATAGTACAGTCTTGTAGGATTGTAAGATGATTACGTGACAAGGTTAAGCTGTTGGCAGAATAATAGCAAACGTTTATAAATTGCATACCAAAATGATTTTTGGCGCAGTAAAAAAAAGGAAGCACACGAATTACTATAAAAGTACGTTGGGTAAGAACATAGATAACAGTAAACTGTTCACGTTATGAATCACTGTCTGTAAGTCATGGGACTATATTTTCATTCGCTTAAACTATTCAACGAAACCACGGAAAACCGAAATAAAAATGGAAGGTCAGGGATCCTTCCGAATGCAAGTCCAGTGTTACAACACTGAAAAGTAACAGAATGCGTGATACCTGCGATAAATAACGTTCTCGATACTAATAAATGGCAGGAGCTATCCTAATGAGTGAAATGAACTTTACCTAACAAAAATGGTTGAGTTAGTAATGGTGAATCTTTGAGTGTAAAACCGTTGGTGGTGAATTAGCAATGAAATACGAAGCAACGCCAGAAACGTAACCTTTTTCGAGGGTGCTCTTGGTTCAGCTCGCCATTTCACGCAATCATCGTCCGCGCATAGGAAGGGGGGAGGGGTGGAATAGTTTTGAAAGGAAAGTAGGAACAAAGCAGCTTCGTTCGAGTTATTCCAGGCGATCCCACGCAGCAGGAGGCTTCGCCCGTTGTACTTTGTGTAAGCCGGTGGAAATTCATTTTGCACAGGAAGGCCTCTCCCCGGGCCAGAAGAGATCAGTGTTGCGAAGTGCGTGAGGAAGAGGAAGCGAGAAATTCTGAAGGGATTTCGTACGCTCCGCTCCGCCTCCTCGCAGCCCCCTGAGTAAACAGGATCACGACGTGTGGGGCACATAGGGGAGGGGGTGGAACAAAAGGATGCTGCTTTGAAGGGGAAGGGGGGAGGAAACCAGCAGACAAAACCACCCTTTAATATCTTCCGGGTTAATGCGAGCATCGACACATCAGCACATTAGCCGTTTTCAATTACTCCTTAGTGCATGCTACACTCCATTTCATATAAGTTTGGATAAATTTTACAGCAACTTGGGGCAATTATTTTCAGAATTTTGTGATTTGCTGCACGTTAGAAAGACATTTTCAGCTGTAACATGAACCTGAGATGTCCATTTAAGCATTTTTACTGCAAAGCTTGTCTTGTGTAGTGATACAAATAACAAAATATTACAAATTATCGCCCATAAGTTGCTGTCACATTTATTAAAACTTAAATTAAATGGAGTATACCAAATGTTTGTAAGATAAAATATTATTTTATTTTTATTAATTCAAGACGGGCACAATAGCAGACGCCAATATATTTTACTTTTTAAGAGATATATTAAGGTTAACTACTGCCAAAGTAGGGTAGAATTCACATCTGCGATTTATAATATTATCTGTCCAGTAACAATTTTACCAATGTGAAATTTACCAAAAAAAAAAAAAAAACAATCAATTTTATGCCTCTCCTGTTTTCTTCTGTCGGACCATTCTTGAAATACCCTATTCAATTTATGGAAAATATTTCGTAAAATTACTGTGACGTTTATATGAGCAACCAAGTGAAAACAAGCAAGTGCGGATGGTTATTGTTTTTTTTTTTTTTTTACTTTTCTTTTAACCGTTAAACATTCTCACGTGAAACAAATTAAAAATTCGTTGAGACCGGTTAGATGGGCACAAGTAATGTAACGAGACTTATGATGTTCTTACTTTTCATTAAATGTGACGAGGAGGATAGAGTTAAACGTAAATTAAATGGGGCGTATGCCACTAAAACTCCATTAAAGGCGACACGAACGGCACAAGTATCATATTACAATAACTAGAAATGCCCTCTTCCTGCAGCCAACTAAAGAACTACATTTCCATAAAATAATTTTTTGTAGTATTTACTGCAGTCGTGAACTTTCTACATTTATTTATTTCTCTAAGTACGAACGAACACCAGCGTCAGAAAAGTGTACACATTTACAGATGACTTAATCGAAAACATTTAAGCACAAACAACAGCCACGGAATGAAAATTTGAGAGGAAGTAAGTTCAAAAGATTTCTTCAAACTTTTCCAAACATCCTTTACGTTTATTTAATTTTTAGCGAATCGATTCACAGTCGGATTAGGTCCGTGTAAAAATAAAGGAGCATGTTATTGTATTCTATACACAAACAGTTATATCAGCAACAGTAATGCTAGACATTCTCAACGTTCTTATTTCTCAAATATATGCAAAACATATTACTTTGTTTTAGTCCCGAGCGCATTATAAAATATTGCACATATTATTGAGCGTTCCACAATTTTTAATATCAGTTTCGCGTAACTACATGTTCATGTATATTTTGATATTTTCTGTAATAAACGCAGATTTTTATATCGGTGTCTCCTTTTAATCGCATGGAAAACCTTATGTTTTCGTGCAGCTAATGTTGGTACATCAGCCCCTTAAGCATATTGTTCCTAGTAAACTCATTAACAAATCATCATAATAATAATAATTAAAAACCTGAAAATTTTCAGAGATTATTTTTAGGAAAAGCTGTATTTCAAACAGTTGTACGTATTTTCTAAGATCGCAGTTGGATCAAGCTTCACGAGATTACTACCTGGAGATATGTGAGCCAATTACAAACCTGCAAGTAAACAAGGCCCGAATTTCGTCCTATCACGCCTCGGGCAGCAACTGGCAGTTCTTGGAGGCAACACCCAATGGAGAGACAGCTGATATAATAACGAATAAACCAACAACGTCTAGCCTGCAGACATTGGCATGCGCAGCAGTTAATCTTGCGTCATTCCCAGGAAATGTTTTATTTTAAAGTGCAAAATGGGGCTATTTGAAAAATTTTCATAGATAATCTGTTAATGCACCGCTGACAAGTATATCAAAATTTTACTAGACTTTTATATATACACATATATTTTCATTTCAATAGAAAATATGCTCACAGCTAGCGAGCGGGTTATATATGAGGAGTGTATAGAACAGGACCGGAATGGAAAAGCGGGAGAAACGGCAGATTTCAGACAAAATCAGCCGAGTACCGGAACTGGGCGTAATATACTATAAAAAAACTAATGAATGATTACCAGACAAAGAAGTATTTCTATAGTTCATCACTAAAAAAAGAGTTAAATGTTTTATGAGGCGTTAATTCGCGTGAAACTCGGCGAAAACAAAGCTCTGGCTTCCCCGCGTCGTAGAGCAAAGCTATGTAAGCGTGTGTTAGGGCGAAACAATTGTCGGTTGGGCGCATGTATTTCCCCAGGTCAGGTCGCACAATGGACGGTTGAGTGGTTGGGCTGGTTGAATGGGGCACGCAGACAATGAGGCACTTGATATGCGCAGGGATGTTGCGAACACTTGTTCCCTGGGTGTTGTGTTCCCCTCGACCACACAAACCTGCTCCTTTTGTACTCCACCTGCCCCTGTTCACTTCGCTGTAACACACCGCAAAAATGTTTCGTACTTTTAACCACTTAATGTTCACATTACAATTTGTTTTGTGTAGAAACTGAAGGAAGGTATGGTCGAGCTAGTACTTGTTCTTACTTCATGATTACAGATAGTTGTTTATCGTGGGAAAACTTGACTGTTTGCTGGGTTTTAACGCACATTCAGCTTACCAGAAGATTACTGAATTTAGCTTGTACTTGGAACTGTTTCCCCATTTGACTGAGCCGATAAGAATATCGTTATTGTAATATTTGACGTCTGAAATAGATATGTAGACAGCTACGTTGTAACAGACGTACATCATCAATTCATAAGTGTTGCAATTTACTACAGCGTTTTCAGTGGTATGTTGGCACAAAACATTTTCCCTGTATACCATTATCTCTAAACATGATCTGCATGTTTTATTTTAGATGTGTTCTTTACGAACATGGCTAATAGCTTCATCATAAAATACGAGTATCATTCCCGTTGCAACACAGCTCAACAGCGATATACGCGGTCCCCTTAAATAATATGCAAACCGTTTTGAAAGCAATTTCTTGAACTTACGACCTCAGTATCAAGAAAGGTTTCCAAATACGTCGCTCTCAGAATCCGGAACATGCGTATAGTTCCGAGAACCCTACGGAATCCTTCAGCATCGGTTTCACTAGCTGGAATCGATGGACAATCATAGATAATTAGCCCGGAGCACCAATTGGCGGTTGATGTACTAGGTCGTGGGCGAACAAGCTTCGTCAATTAACTCCACTGCTCAGTCATGTGTGGAGGATTAGCGGGGAGACGCGTGTCAGCACAGCTGATTGGGGTCATGTGATTAGGTTGTGGTTTTGAGGATTGTAACGTATGAGAGAAGTAATATCGCTCTGTACATACAGTTGTGTGTCATGTAGTTATCAACTACCTGTTCACCGTTGGAATATTTTGTTTCTATTCAGCAAACTGATAAACTCCATAGAATTTTGTCCTGAGTATATTAGTCCACATGAAATAGTAAAATCATCATCAGTACCATTACAGGATGGAAGCTAGCATCGATATAGTATGACTTTTTACAAGAGTATTTAATGGTTCAACTAGCACAGAATCGATATATAACTAGATGCTGCTTTGTAATATGAACCAGTAGAAAATCTTTACACATGTTAAAAAACACAAATGATCACAAGAAAACAAATTAGAACATACGTGAGCAAAAATTTCTGCTGTTGCAACGCATGATATGAAAAATTACGTTAAAGTTAAGGTGTTGGGGGTAACATCCGTAGCTATTTTGGCAAGAGTGACATTTGGTATATTACTTTGTTGACCGTTTTACTATAAAACTAAAAAAGCCTTTAAATTATATGGCTCGTTTCATTGGTGAAAGCAGTTAATTAAAAAATACATTCAGTGATCCTACAATACAAATTAATTAAAACTGTAAGTTAAACTTTCGAAGTAATGTTTTAGGCTATACCTTAGCGAAATGTGCAAGAAATACTCGCAAAATAGCTAAACCAAGAATTACATTACTTTAATATGACACCGGAGGTTCCACTTAAGCCATGTGGTGAGATATGTTTCTGAAGTCATTCTTATTGCTTTTTATCATCGTTCTAGAAGAAAATCTGTGGAATATGTACACGGGCATATTAGACGGACTTTCTGTTCTGGTTTGTTCAATTTTTCTCACTATCTTCTTTAATAATTTTTCAACTTTTTTCACACACTGTCTGCACGTCTCCCTGTGTTATACATATATATTGCTTTCGAATACTAGAATTCTTCGGCCATGAATACGAATTGGCCTGGTCATCGGTCAAGATGTCCGCTGATCTGCATTATATAACGTTTTCCTGAAAACAGTGTCACACACTTTTTTAAACACAGTAACGATTTCTACATACTCAAAAATCTTAACTGATACTCCACAGTATTTACTAAGGTTAATACGATATTTTCCCTTACCGCATCAAAAGATACAGAAACGTAAAATACTTTCCTCGTTAATTTCTTTGAAACGTAATACGGACTCAAACCTCTTTAGATGCGTCTGTCAAGCATTTCTCCTCTTAATATTCGTTTTTGTATGTGCTTCGAGTCTGGCTCATTAGTCGTTGCGCGTAAACCTCTTTTTTCGTTTTCTCTTTGCTCAAATACTCCCATGTCTGCTTAAGGTTCTTTCATCAAGCCGTTTTTGGTTTTCTATTTACGACTGGTCCGGAGAGCGAGAATTACTTCTACTCGCCATAATTAGTCGTTCAGTTAAACTTCGTGAAAGGCGATCTGCAGGCTGCCTCGAACCGCGTTCTTAAATATTCTTGCGAAAAAAAAAAAATACACACGCTTGCGCGCATACACACTATCTGTAAAAGCATGTATATGTGTGCGCGTGAGTGTACAAGCGTCTGTGTATAAATATTTTCGCGAAAATCAGGGCAGCGGAGGATATAAAAAGGAGGGAGGCAGACTGCCCCGGGCACCGGTGGCTCTAGTGGTGCCGAAATTTTTTATATGGGAATAAAATGTAAACAAGTATCAAAAAGATACAATATTTAGACTCTTACTAGTTTCGTATTTTTGTATTTTTGTTAACCTTTAACACCATATAATGTTACAAGTACAGTATTTATAATTAGAATGCGCACTTAAAACACAGCTAATGGTAGTTAGTAAGTACAGGGTTTTATGTATTTCTACTAAAATATTATACTGTTATTTACGCGAGCGAAAAACAACGTATGCAAGATACGTTTATTACTGTATGGTTGATTGGACTGATGGAAAAAAAGGGGGTTGGGAAAGGGAGGGAGGAGGATCAAATCCCAATTCTTGCCCCGGGCGTAAGTAAGCGTTAGATTCGTCCATGAGTCAAGGGTCCCTACATATCGGGGATCGAACCTAGTCATCTTGGAGGGAGGTGAATCCTATATCCAGGGGTATGTGTCGAGCATCAACGTCTGCAGAGGTGTGTGTTGTGTGCGCAGTTGACCTTGACGCTCGCGGCGTTGACGGCAGCCTGGGACGGAGGCCTGCAGAAGAGGGACGCCGTCGGAGGCTGGGTCGGCATCGGCGCGGGGGGCGGAGACGCGCACGGCGACGACCCTCACAGCATCGACGGCGGCAGCACCTACAGCCACGCAGCCCCAGAGGTGAAGATCGTGCGCATCCCCTACTCGCAGGCCGTGCCCATCAAGATACCCCAGCCCGTCGTCGTGCGCATCCCGCGTCCATACCCCGTCCCCGTGCAGGTGCCCGAGCGCGTCGAGGTGCCCGTCCACAAGACTGTCGAGGTGCCCGTCGACAAGTACGTGCCCGTGCACGTCGTCAAGGAGGTGCCCTACCCCGTCATCAAGCACGTGCCAGTACACGTGGAGAAGAAGGTGCCTATCCACGTGCCTCAGCCCTACCCGGTGCAGGTGCCCGTCATCAAGTACATACACCACTACAGCAAAGCCAAGTGGTGAGGTGAGTCTGCTCTTTCACTCTACGTCGAACTCCGTCGACGTTGAACGGTTTCTTTGGACAAAGGCGCTCGTCGATTTTTGCAATATTACAGGAAAATATTTCCTTGATTACCGTTATAATAGTGTTTACATTGAAAATATGAGTACGCGCACATATCGATGAATGTAGGTGCGCATTATTGTTAATGAATAATATTAAGTAATCCCAAATTTATTTATTTAAAACTGAAAAAAAAAATCTTGGTCTAGGACAATCACAGGGATATGAGTCTTTTTCCAACGCATGTGACTGCATATCCAAGAGAAATCAAGAAATATCACATTTTCAATGGCTTTTACTATAAAACATAAGTCATGCACCGAAACAAAATAATGGTTTATGTCCATTTGGATTTGGGCTTTAGGTATGAATAATACACCCCGTCATAGCAACTAGTACACATATGGGTACTTGATACTCGAGGTTGTATATAAAATAAATTAATAAGTAGCACGTTCGGTCTTCTGTACAAGAGTATTAACGATACTTCAGTCATAATTTAAAGGTAAGATACGATCTAACTCAATATTCTTGAACTAAAGTTTATAAATATTTTTCCCAGCCTGGGAGTGAGACAGTTTCCGTTGTCACTCAGTTGAAGGCTCTTGCGTTATGACATGAAGAGTAAAAGTGTATTTCAAAACAGTAAGTAGAAAGTACGTTACTTGCTTGGGTGTTGTAAAAGTCGCCGTTCGTCTGCGAAAATGGGGATGTTGGTTTTATGTGTACTGTACTTTAAGTTACTCCGTAAAGCATTCCATTAGTAGATGCTAATGTTAACGAGCGCTTCCATTTGCGAGATAGTTAGTAAAACTTTTAAACAAAAACCGCTACCATATAGAGCTTCTATTTCACCCATAATGGTACTCGACCCGGAGTTTATAGTTGGACAACTTCTAGCCCGGTGAGAAAGTTTATAAAAATGTAGAAGAATTTTTTTCGTGATCAGGTAGGCCCTAACTCAAACCTCATTTCGGCAACAAAAAAAAGACACAGAAAACGTTAAGAATACAGAAGCGAAACTACCACACGTATGGTCAGGATCTCGAGCTGCACGAGCCAGTAATATGGCGGGAAGTCATAAACCAATCAACGGCTGCAAATGAGTACATCAGAACACGGCACCGCCAGTAGGAAATCCTTGACTGTGCCCAGCAGCCAATAAGAAACAAGATCGGTGTGTAGAGAAGCCTGGATCCAACAGTAGACGTGGTACGGTTATAGAATACCCACCTGAAGAACATTTCTCTTCTGTATACGTGTCTACTCTGGGATCTAAATATAGCCTCGCTTGAACAAACTGCGTTAAACATCGCACTAGAAAAAATTCATAATACTTATAAACAAGCTATCAAACGTCGAAACTACTGGTTTCAAAGAAAAATAAACGTTGCATTAAGACATAATTTACGACAGTTGTATAAGACGACCAGATAAACAAGGCATGTTTCAAGGACATTTCCTTAAGCGCATGCTGCTTCTATTCGTAGCAAACTTTTAAACGTGGCCGATACATGGAAATATATCCACACGTCGAGACCTGAATTCCAAACCATGCTAACTCCAAAATTTAAGAATTAGCAAAGAAAGTTAGTATATTTAATGTATGCATTTATTTCTATCCAAAATATTTTGCCAACCATATTCGAATTATTGTATTTTGGTTAGTAACAAATTTAAGATAAATATAAATGCACGAGAAAAACATGTTACCATTCATTGGTATTTCTTAAATTTTGGAGTTGGCATGGTTTGAAATTCACGTCTATGTATGTGTGTATGTATATATGATGACCTCGGGGGTAAGTAATAATAACCATCATTCATAAAGTTTGCATCTTAGGTGTAATTAAGTATGTCAAATCTGGACAAGAGCGTTTCATGAATTTATCATTTATTATCTGGTTTAAAATTTACTACCAATGTATTTTGTAATTAAGTACGTATTTTAAATATAAGGATAGAAATTGTTCATCGACTGTCTTACAATGTGGGTTATAACTATTTACCCCCGTGGTTCACACACACATATATTATATATATATTATATATAAGAGAGAGAATTTCAGGTTTCATCGCGATGCTTTGTAGTGATACTTACCAATGCGATTCCGGATATCATAACATGCCTCTTGGTAAGGCTCTCGCATTTCCTTCCACAAAGAGATCAATGTTCGGTTTACTCGTGTGCACGTCAGTAGGTACATCTATACGACGCAGAATTCTCCGAAAGCTATAACGGCGGTACTTTGCCCAGGAAAGGAGAAGGGGGAGAAGGTGTGGGAAACTAAGCAGCGAGTTGGGTAAAGTGCTAATCCTTCGTGTATGAAGCGATTTCAAAATCGTTGCTGAACCGCGGGATTAACACGTGCGGCCATCCTCTAGCTCGTAAATATACTCAGTAAACATCCACGTGCTATCTAATTTTTTCGAAAACATACCAATGTACAAAACGTAACTTTTACGGAAATTCTAGAACACTTAGATTGTGAAAGAATATTTATAGGATGGCTACCGCTGACGTGTGGGAAGCAATTTCATCATACCCACTTTCTTAACACTCTGGCGTGGTAAAATTAAAAACATATTTATATTGTACATTACCTATGAGGTTTTTACATTTTTTCAGCTATTGACAATGAATCAGTGATTTCATAAATAATGTACGAATACACAACAACTATATCAATGTTTCTTGGAAGATAAATAAGCACATAAAATACACATTTTTAGATACGATCTGGTGAGTAGGTATAATGTTTCTGCTTTGAATTTTGTCAAATCTGATAAAAAAAACAATTGCGTAAGCACAAATTCACTGTCACTACCAAACACTATGCTGTTGTTTTACAATATACAAGAACAATTAGACTATAACGAACTTCGAGAGACGATGATGGGATACTATAAAAAATATTAGAGGTTCTATGATCTAAATATATGCTACACAGCGTTTTTATATATTTACATGTGTTTCACGTTGTATACACCATTGTGTCGTAATTTACTACGGGGGTAAAACATTTGTTTCCAAACCAACTCAGTCAGTAGTTTTACTCATACATATTATATAGGCTATACGAGTAAAAGTGATCACGTTCAAAAACAAGTCTGTGAATAAGTGTAGTAAAATGGATTGAATTGTAGTATTTTGCTTTAACTTTTAAGCACGGGTAAATCTGTACACATTTGAGCTTATTTTTTCTCACGTTTATTTTAACACACGACAGGAAAAAGCAAATGTTCTGACAGGAAATTTATGTTCTTTATGATTGAGTGATTGTACGATACATAATTTTGCTATTAAAACACTTATGGTGAATCAGGATAAACAAAGCTGAAAACGTAATTTTTATTACATTGTTATATCTGATTATAAGCGTAATTTTCTTCTTATTGAAATCTACAACTCAAAAGAAATTACTAATGAGGGAAAACACACCCAGATTAAGTGATTATTATTTAATTTTCCAATGTTACGGATTGAACCTCGAGGAAAGCTTACTTGGGGTGATTATAAAAATAGTTGGTGTTAAATATTTTTGTATGACTTTAAAGTTCAAGTTGTGGAAAATTTGGCGAACTCCAGCACGTGGAAAATTTCGCAACTGACGACTAGATAAGTGTCAATGAGTAATTCATTTAGCGTTATTCAAATGTTCTCACTATAATAATATATTCAGTCACATGACAAAGTAAATAAATAATATTTAAAGTTAGTTGTGCTTCTGTTTATTAACACATTCTATGAAAAATCTCTTAATTGCCATTAAATTTCAACTGCTAAGCAGAGAGAATATATATACATACTCGTTAACTGCTGGTCTTCGAGATTTATATTTCTCTTCGTATACTTTTTTTTATTATTACTTCCGTAGAGTTGTGAATATGAACAATTTACGAAGGCAATTAACATAAATTTTGTTGATAAAAACTTAACACCAGACGTTGTTGATTTTTTTTATCTGAAGTTTATTTAGAGAAAGGACTTAGTGGTTTTATTATGTTTCTTCATAATTACATTTTTAGAATCTTTTATAACGATAATTAGTTTCGTGAAACAGCCCTCCCGTCAAAAAGATAAGCGATAGACTGCAATAAAAAGAAACTAAACAAGAGCAACGTTGAAAAATGGCCTGCAACAATTAATCAAAAGCTGCGGGATTTAAATGAGAAGTAGCCGAGTGGGTGGCTGAAGTATTCTCATATTTATTCATCAACATAGTTGAAACTGTAAGCACTACCTCTGAATGCAGAGAATTCTACACTCTAAAAAATAGTTTGTAAATTTGCCACACGTGCGTATAGGAGCGCTAAGAAAGTAGGAATGTTAGAATTGTTTCCCAGACATCCATAGTAGCACTCCTAAATTTTTTATAAACCAGTCAAGTGTATAATAAAGTTACCAGACTTGTATTGTAAAAACTATAAAAGTTTGCATATTTACGAGGCAGAAGTATGGTACTGTCACATTATGTGTTTAGGTTAATTACTTCCTAAACTATTTTAGGAAGTTTTTTTACAGTGTACAGCCGACAGAAAACTCAGAATACAACAATACTAAAAACAACTGTTTCGACACTTGTCTTAACCATCTCAAACTTACATCACTTCGACACATCGTTCCAATCATTTTCCCTCGTGTAAAAATAGCAGAATAGGGATCTCATGTTCCGGACTGTTTAATACCAGAAGATGTCATAAAATCAATTTTAGGAACGCCCCTTATCGGGATAATGCCAGTTGACTGATGCTGGTACACCGATGTTGAACAACTTGTTACTGGCTGAGCGAAGAACATACGTGATTGGTGCCGATGATGAAGTAACTAAATTAAAATCATCGATTACATTACTGTCTTAGTCACGTGTTAATACTGAATGTCACGGCCCACCTTATCGTGAAGTGATGGGTTAGAGTCCTGCCAATGCGTAAGTTCTCAACTCCTCCCGCATAGTTGACAGGGATATTCTTGTAAGCTGATCTGTAGATAATATGTGTATACTTAAGAGGCTCTCTCGCCTCTTTTGGTGACATTTTTTATTTTCATATAATTAATAAAGGTGTTACGAATTATCATCATTGACTCTTAATACGAAAAAAACGTTACATTTTACGATTGGGTGCTACATTATTGTATTAAATTGAAACAAGGACTTATTTGGTATTTTTTAGTTTTCATTACATGTTAAGACATAGCTATAGTTTAATTGTTACACTATCGTAGTTATTCATAATTAGAATATCCTTTACTATTAGTATGCTTTCTGAGATTCTTATTGTAATATCTTATAATAAATCTTTTAGCATACGGTCGCTAATAAATAATTTCAGAGTTAACTGTTTCATTCGATTAAGTCGACAGGTTTTTGTTATTTGTATGTTCCCATAACTTGCGAATTTAAACTGTGTCATGTCGCTATGGGAAGACTAGGAGAGTTAAAAATTATCAGAAGTGAAAAATGTAGTCACAAGTAACATCTACAAAAATAATACTATCTCGCATAAAATATACATTTTTGCCAGTTGACTGTCCTTAAGGCCATGAGCCATCATTTCTACGGCTTTTTCGATAATTATTTTTTAAATCATAAACTAGAACAGATATCGAAGAAACTGTTGAACAGTTCTGTTAGAAACATGTATATAAGTCGCGCAGCCTAAGAAAGGTTTTGAGAGAGAGGCGAAGCGGATGTAAAATGGTATTTACTGCACAGCTACCCGCCCCACATTTCCCCTCCTAGCCAGTAAGAGGGGAAATGACGGAGCCCTGAGTGAGGGATGAGCAGCTACAACCAATCAGCAGCTACGCACACGCGCGCTGGTTAGGGGTAGAAGGGGGAGGAAACTTCTCCTCTACGCATCGCCAGGGTCTTTCCTAGCTCGCGTGACCTGTACCATGTTAACTAATTTTTCCAAGACAAAATACACAGTGGTTTCAGATATTTATGCAATTCAGAAAATCCTCGTTGATGAACTAATTAGCCAAATCTATAAAACGTTTTACCTAGAAACAATTAGGCTACACAGTAAATACAATTTTGGCGGTCTTCGTTCTTGAGCCAGCGTGTAGGCGTAGAAGGAGGAAGTTTAAAAACGCTACATAAATCTATCTCGACGCGACACTGCGCGACTAGTGAGGATGCCGTGTATTTATTTTATTCAAGTCGCATACTGCGCCATCAGCCCACAACCCCCCCCCCCTCCACCAACAACCTAAATCCTCTCGAAAATGTGTCGCAGTGGTCCGTGATCTAGTTTTGAAACGGCGTCGCAGGTTCCCCGGCTGCTGTCGATGCCAGTTTGAGGCGATATTTCAAGCGTCCCAGGCAGACGGGGCCCGGAGCTATTATACACGTGTGTGCTGTGTGTGAGTGTGTGCGTGTTTTTCATTTTTATTATTTCCTCTATTTCTGTCCGTTTTTTTTTTCAGTGCTGGTTCGTGTCACACATCTGTCAGAAGCTACGATGATCCGGCTGTCGTCGCGCCCTCGTCACTCCGTGCTGTGCCAATGTTGTTATTTTTGTTGATGTTTGTTGTTGACGCTTTTGTTGTTGTTTTATCTTCATCCGCCACCTCTTCACTCATCCGTACACATCCACCGACAACCATCGACTCACGCTTGTTCGACCTCATTACTTGCGCCCTTTAAGTATTTTTTTTTGTATTTGTTCTTTTTTAATAAAATTTTGTTGTCAAAAAATAGCGCTGAATATACTTTTATTTTGCAATAACTTTCCCCACTGCCCTAGCGAGTTCCGTGCATTTTAAACTGTTGCTATAAAAAGTGACGTTAAGTCAATTTGCATTCTTCATTGACTATAAATAGATACGCTCGCCCACCAAGGGGACGGAATTTTACTCCTCGTGGATTGAATGCAAGCGAGTTGGATTTTCACAGAAACAACGCTTTGTAGCGAGACATGAAATACGTAGTTTAAACCTTGTTACCTCAACTCATACATAATAAAACACTTCAAAATACCAGTATGATATCATGCTATTGTCTTGCTTATATAGACCTATAAATATTAGTTTCTCAACGAAAATACTGCTACTAATCACGTTATCCTCACACGCTTAAAAAATATTGGGATAAATTATTTTTCAAGAAAATATTCACTTACAATATTTTTCCATTTTAACTATAAAAATTGTGACTATGACCTAGCGAAGTTATGAGTTGCCATATTTTTACCATTTTTAATGTAAAAAAATTCCACAAGCATAAATACCTACATGATGTTCCGAATCATGTCATTATTGGTTGTGGATCGTTTATCTCTATACTAGTACTAACTACAAACGAAATAAATTTGTCACTTTAAAATTAATTCTAAAATAATATGGGATAAAGAGTTTTTTATCAGAGGCAGTGTTTTTAAAAGCAATGCCGACAACTCAAAGCCTATTCGAGCATGTTGACAGCAATTAACTTTTTTCTGCCAATTAGTTTACCAGATACGCATGTTATGCTTAAATGGAAACAATAAATTTACATTTTTAGAGTTATAGTATACATTTTGTTATGCATGTGGGAATTTCTTAAATCACGGAATATTGATGCAATGTCAACCAAAATATTATAAAAACTTGGAATATGGACGTTCTAATATTTATCAAATATTAGCTGGTTTATAGTGAGACATGTTGTTTCACTATTGTAGAACACATCACACTATTTTAGTTAGGTTATACATGTTTCAGTGTGTATGTATATGTTTACGTCCTTGCGTAGTGATGTAACGTATAATTTATCTCATTTAAGCAATTAAGAAACTTCTTTTAAAATGTAAGAAATTCTAACATCCCGCTCGGAAGAAATTATGTGTGGCATTGTATTATTTTTGGCCCGAAAGTTACGTTATTATGACTGCAATGCGTAGTATGCACTGTAATCTTTTGTCAACGCTGCAATTTATTCTGGCTATCAATAACCACGAAGCAGAACTGCAGGTGTGTACATGAGTCACTAAAACAAAGTGGGGCGAAATTCTTTTCGCGAAAATCAGGAGTCCCTATTCATTAGAGACAATGCCATGGCCTCCAAAGTAGTTACAAATGAGACATTTTCTTAGAGACCTGTCTGATAACACATATTTTAGATACAGTCTAAACTGTAATCAATACCGGATGTTATAAAAAGGTACGGCCAAACTTTCAGGAAACATTCCACACACCCAAAGGAAGAAAGTGTGTGGCATGGACATATGTCCAGAAACGCTAAGTTACCATGGTAGAGCTCAATTCCTTACATCTTGTTAAATGTCATCGTAAATAATCCTCAATAAACCATCTTCAAATGTTCGAAAAACCTGACAGTAAAAAAGCTGTATGCAATTATAAGATAGCCACTCTCGTTATTTTTATAACGATGGAAGGTATCAAGCAGTATTTGTCGTTGATTTTAAGATATCAATAGCATTAAACAATGCTGAAAATATTCTTATTATGTCGTTTTGTTTGTGATATTCTTGGGAAATACGATTATAAATTTTGATACTCTCATAGCCTCGACAATCCCTTACTATTAAGTTAAAAGTGTGTTTATGTATATATATATATATATATATATATATATATATATATATATATATACATACATACTTGTTTCCTGAAATAATATACGCAACTACAGATGTATATATTTTTTTAATTTGGTGATAAATAACATTTATCAATCCTAAACCAGTGACCACGTTTGCAATTTTACGTAATCAATGATGCTCTAGAGCATTTTTTACAACAAATTCTTACTCAAACTGACCATATTTGGTCAGTACAATGCAATAAAGAAACGACCCTCCCAAATAACAGAGAAAAATTCGGTCTATAAAAGCACACGAAGCAATTTTTCGTTACAAACATGGTGACATTATTCCATGAATGTGATTGTCATTAATTAAATAGGTATTTACAATCTCTATATTACGTTTTAAGTAATAAACAAGGTGGGGATTGGTCATTTCCTTCAATATACTGTCCCATTTTTTATTACATGAAGAGCAAACGTACATTTTTAAATTTTAACTCTACTTTTAATCGAAACTTGCACCAATTTCTGAGATACTGTGCAACAAAATAAATTTTCTATATTTATTTTCTCTAGTACAGTGAAGTTGGAGGAGTTTGGTAGACCGGAATTGTTTTTTACCGAGTGAACGGTAAATCGGCCCACCGTTTCCTTCCCGCCAACTACGAAGAACGGTCGAATCGATTCAGCCAGATATTTCGAGACAACAGCAAAAAGCTGCAGTTTAACGTCGGCTTCCATGTTTGTTTGCTCGTGATGAAAAAAAATAGTACGAGTGAATCCCACTCTGTCTCTACGGAACTAAAAATTCTACTTTAAACTTTCTCGGGTGCACTGTAATTGCTTCTGGCCGAGGGACAGCAATAAATACCCCCGAGGAGCACAGAATATATTTAACAGCTTTAACACAGTTAAGGGTGTTTTTCCCTTGGGAGTCTATGCTAAACAATATGTTTATCCGAATGAAACATGTATCACATAATGATTCTTCTTTATGCATTTTTAAAAGCAAAACTATGTTATGCTATCTAAAGTACAGTCAGCAAAATGCAATTACTGACAAATAATTTTATCTAGTCTTCGTGGATTCTCCGAAAACTCCTGATTACTTTCTTCTTGTAGAATGAATGAAAAAAAAAAAAATCTTGGACAATTGTGCTAAAGAATTTGTTGCATTATCCAGATTGTTTCTCTATAAATTTATGTATACATAAACGTGAGTGTTGCCACGTGAATGAGTCGTTTGGCTTTCACGAACACTTTACAAGAAGTTATGATGTCCTAACATTTCTGTCCTGATAAAAAAAACTGTATGACAGCTTTGTACATATTATTTTATGAGAGCGTAACCTATGTGTCATAGGTTTGGCTAGCAATGTCTGAACTGACAGAAGGGCGTAAAACACGCGTATCAAGATGTGTATACCATTAAAGGAAAGCTCATTCAGCATTGAGAATTATTATTGCCTAATAGGTTTTTCGAGTTCGATTATCTCCTGAATCCCTTATCTGTACAATGAAAATTACAATGATAATGTGAATGACAAAAATTCATCATAGTAACGACGCTTGGCTTCACAATCAAAGAAAACTATACTTTCGGTTCAGTGCGGCAATTAATGCCTTACGTATTAACTAATTAAGGGACGAATTAATTGTATTCACAGCGACTGGAAAAATAATGGTTTTAGTCCTGGCTGTCGTTTTTGCATAAAAAAAATTCACGAAAAACTGCAAACGCACTTTAATATCGAAATATTATGATTTAAAGTTTAAAAAAAACTTTTAAACGTGTTTGTGAACGCTAATGTGAATTACATTAAAATTGTGACATTATACCATTAATCTGATGATCATCAATTAAATACGAGTCTTCTACATGTCTATATTACATTTTTAAGTATAAATTTAGGTACTAGTTGATCCTATGCTGCAAATACTTCCCCATTTTTTAAAATAATATTTAGACTCTTAATTAATTGACAGCAAACATATCAATATTTTGTAGAGAAAAATAACTCGGCCCATTTTTGGCATAATGTGTATCAAAACTCTAGCCGAGAAGTATTAATTTCCCTTGAGCTATAATTAAATAAAATACATTTTCGTTAGTTAACTTAACAGAAAACACCACGTAATGTTATTTGTATAAAAAAAAACTTAGATTTAATTTGGAAAAATATATTAAAGCTGAGATACTAATATGCGATATCCACTCTTCTTTCGTCTCAGAAAAAATTATTATTGCAAAATCAGTATATAAATGATAGAGCAAAGTCTTAACAAATTGAGAAAATACAGAAATGGCATTTAATTACACTTAGCCTATAGCAAGCACCAATTAAAGTGCATACTTTACTGTGCGTGGGTAATACATATCTGAGTACTCAGTACACACGGGACTTTTGAATCCTGCCGGAAGATCGTTGGTCTCACGACAATTCTGGGTCTCTAGCGTCCACCTTAACGTTGCCAGTGTTATGGGGGTCACCTACCACCAACTTAAAATGCATTGTAATGTGCTCGTAACAATTTTTTTCAAACGAAACTTTTCCACATGCGCCAATCGTGCCAACGTACGAAAAGAATACGCACTTCAGACAAGGTCGGAACCTCATTGTTAAAACACCATGCACATTTCAAACACTATTTCTAAACACTCCAACATGGCTAAAAACGGCATTTTCAGACTGCCGTCTTTCAAAAAGTAATAGTCGGATGTACAACCGTTACTGCGTCAGGTGAAAAATCATTTAACCTGTAAAACTCTATGCTTGCTCCCGCCGTGGCTTCAAGGTACACTGTTAAAAAAATTTCCGTAAATTCACGGAAAAAGTACTGGCAAAAAATTATCCGGATTTCTTCCTAAATTTACGGACACTTCATTTTCTACTGCAACGTAGTGTCCGTAAATGTACGGAAAATCAACTACAAATAACGGAAACTTAATTTCTGTTTATTACGTAAGTTCCGTAAAAATACGGAACATTAACAA
>PNEQ01100893.1:0-14296 GCA_003012365.1 Medauroidea extradentata | reverse complement strand
GTTTCTCATTTGACTGTACCAATCACAATAAGGTTACTGTAACACCACACGTCTGTGATTTGCGTGTAAAACCCCACGACACACGAATGTCAAAACATCCAATCTCTGACCGTGAAGCAAGTCTGCAGACGTGCACACAAGTCACTGATACAAAGTGAGGCAAATTTCTTTTCGCGAAAAGTTCATGTCTCTACCAATTACCTCCATAACTTCCTTTGAGTTCCCAACTATTATTGAATTTGCAATTCAGTATTGTTTCACAAGGAAGAGTAGTTACGTATACTGCACTATCACAGCGACTTGCACACAATGATGGAATAACCAACACCAATAAAGAAATACCATCTGCGCTATCTCCTGAGAAGGAAACAAAACTACCTATCGTCCCGCTTAATATATCGTTAGAAATGTGATGTTGCGTGTATTCCCAGCATATTGATATGTGGAGAAATGTGCAAGTTCTATACATTATAGTGGCTTCGGGTTGTGGGTCACGTCAGATGATTAGTTTTGCAACGTTACGGCTGTCGTTGCAGACCAGTAGGTCTTCTGACTTTCTGATGGCAGCTGCAACGGCTGCCTAACCGTCGCAAGACAATCATCTGACACGGCTCACACCCCGATGCCAAGATAATGCCTACAACCGCCATGAAAGCCTTAGCTCTCTTAAGTTCTATACAAATCAACCTGTGTTTTATTTTCCTAGGATCCATTACGCTATTCACTCACGTCTGCTACACAAGTATTATAATATAATTTAAAGAATAAAGTACCTCGGAGTTTTTGGTATACTCAGTGCAATAAGTAAGAAGATTTTTCAACTATTGGGGCAATGATTTATAATCTGTAATGCCACACATGTACTACTGAAGTGCAGAGCTTGTAGAATATTGCTATCATAACGGTTCAAACAGCCAGGTTTTGAAATGTGAGAGTGAGAACATCTCAGGTATGAAAGTTGTTGTTCCAGTAAGTAAATATTTAGTTGTGTACTACTTCGTTACGTCCTCAGTTTCTACTGTACTGCAGTTTATGCACTTCAGGGACGGGGACTCACTGATGGCTTCGTTCTCTGCAGTTCTGCTTCTACATGGGCTGGCTGAAAGTGGCTGAATCGTTGGTCAATCCGTTCGGTGAAGATGACGATGACTTTGAACTAAACTGGCTGGTTGATAGAAACCTGCAGGTGAGCAGAAGTAGTACATGGTGTAGTAACCTTTCCGCACTTTTTAAGTTACAGCTGGGAATAATCACATATTGTATATCACATCATATTTTCTAAGAATTACTTAACTATCGTACAGCTTTTTATGTTTTAAAAATATTGTATTTGTTGGTTCCATTAAAACCTGCATGTAATTTGTTTAGAAATCAATTATTTTATATGAATAAAAGAAAGATACTTGGGATGCCTATCATTGCTAGCCAAAACGGGCACTAGAGGAAATATATATACGCTGTGCATGTAGTGATTCTAATTAATGTGTCTTACTAGATATTAACATTTTCTGGTAAATGTATAGGGATATATCGCATTGTTATGTTACTTATATAGCCATTTGCACATTCATGTCCTACCGCTCTTTCACTAACGTTGTCCCTAATATAACTAGTATAGCGAGATGTTTTCACATTGTGCAATAGGAAATGTAAACAAATTGCAACTAGTGCGCGTTAGTGGATTTCAATGTGTTCCTATTAGTTCCTGTGGGGCGAGGCCTGTGCGGTCGAGTCTCGGTTGGGCGTCTTGTGTAGTATCATCGCAGTGCCTCTACCATGTAGGATTGCTCACCCTGATCAATTTCCCGCAATGTTTATGGGGCGGTGAAGCGAATACACAACCTCTCCCAGTATAATCTTTCTTCATCTGCCAGTGATCAAGACAGGAAATGCCGAACTTTCTCAAGGCGGCTAATGGAGTGAGGACCGGGACTGTAATATGAATGTCCCCCTGTTCATGAGGATGCCTCCCTGGTGCACCAGAGATTCCTACAGCGGGGTTCCGGACTGACTTCCAGATTTCGGTGCATTCCCCAGCATGTTGTGTACCTCCAGCCAGATTACGTGTCCAAACTGAGACTTGTAGCAGTGGGGGCAAACGTCGCAGATGAGCCTATTTCGCTTTAGAGGTGATTGTGAAATCTCTGGAGATACGTTTTCTTCGCCGGTGTAAACTAAGGTGTATAATATCTTTTAGGTACTCCAGGAGATAAGCGTGAAAGTCCGAGCATTGTGCTGTGTTGGTTGTGGGTCGGACTCGGAGTGGCATTGGTTGGGAGATCCTGCCTAGAAGTGTGTCTGGGAAGGTTTCTGGGGATGGAAGGTTTGAGCTTCTCTTGGGCGTCTCCGTAAGACTCGAGTAAGTAACGATAAGGGCGAGGGGACCCTTAACTGGAAAGGCATCAGTAGCTCTTGAGTGTGAAGTAAGACTAAAAGCTTTTAGTGCTCAATGAAGGAATGTTGACTCGGTTATATGACTAACCCCGATGCGGTTTTGTATGCATTGGATCTGCCTCGTCAAGCTTGTCCCTGGTGGCTAGCCAGTAAGCAGGGTTGTATTTACCACTTGGCGTACTAGGTCCAGGCCTAAGGCGCAACTTTCACAGATGAGCACTTTTAGCGAAGAGAGAACGTTAAGAATTTTTCACCTCTGTTATTAAAACAGCCAGCATGGCGTACAGTAAAACATTTTAACTACTCATTTTTCACAATGATGACATATGCAATGTATATTAGTATTACCTGCTCTAGAGTTAAATTTTTTTTAAATGTAATTAAATTAATTGCTTTTATACATAGCGAGAGAACAAATCAGGGTAGTTTTAAATAATGTACTGTTGAAAATGGCAAAAGAACGCGAATTGATAAGGAAGGATGTAAAATAGTCTGCAGGGGCGTTGAGACTCCCGAGTCTAAGGCGTCTAGTTGCATACATCTCGCTCTGCCCACAAGTACTGTTGACAGGTGAAGTGATAACCACGCCCACCTGCCATGATTGGAAAGAGCGTAATGTATTTATGGCGAGGTCATAACTGCTCTCGTCAACAAGGTTGTTTCAACTAGTATGTCCTTGGGATCAAGTACAAGAGGACTAGCTTGCTAACAAATAGCTAGGAGTTCCGATTAGTGAATAAACCTGAAAGTGGGTGAAGGCTGGCGTTACTGTATTTTTATAGTGAAGAGACCATAATCAATAATTCTGGGTTTCATACAGTATAGCCTCACATGCTACCATGAACGTGAAATTGTAATTCTCCTATACATTTTAAAACTGCTATATTTTATGTAACTAAACAACACACGTCGAAATATATAGGATTCAGGTTGTAGGCGGATAAAATCCATTAGCTGAGATTTCATTAACAGCTATCGAACCTTCTTAAAAAAAGACTCGGAAAGTGTTTCTATACACTTAATACTCTTGAAGTGCTGCCCTTTAAACAAATATGTTTGTCTTTAGTAAACGATTTTAGCCTTAATATTGTTACAAGCTTGCGGGCTAGGTACGTTTGGGGATGGAGGTCTTGATAAAATAAAGAAAATGAAGCTAACCTAGTTTATTTACAACTGTACATATAAAAATAACCTATGTCTACAACGATTTACCACAATAAATGTCAAACAGAACAAATAACTACTATTTACATAAAGAAAAAAAAACATCTACATAAGTTCTCTGTATATGGAAAGGTTACTAGTCACTCGCAATGGTGGACCCAAAGAAATAATACTGAAGAATCTTTTCTGGCCTAGAACCACCTTCTTCCTACTACTTGCTGCGGTCCCACTCGCTGGACGCCCTTGAGCAGTCGTCGCAATCCAATACTTGTCACTATCGCTTGAGATCACACTAGGCACCTGCCAACAAAACTCTCTCGCTCCTGCTGCAGCTCCCCCTTATATACCCCACCCTCCTTCTCGAATTATCTCGGCGGGTCTCTGTTCTCCAACCTCCTGGAAAGATGTCGCTTCAAAGTCAAGCACCACCCCGAGAGATAAAGAGTGAACAGGATCACTCCAGATCACGATATTTTCCCTCGGTTACCCGATACTGGGTGCAGGTGGTTATCATGGAGTAATACAATCACCCGAGGAGGTCTTTTAGCGCTGCCGCCACTGTATTGTATTTCGCCGCCCTGCCCGACAGCCACGGCGCCGAGGAGTGAGTGGGAAGGGGGTGTCCTAGCTCTGCCACCACAGTATCGTACTACACCGCCCAGTCAGACAGTCGTGGCTCGCAACAATCCCCCCTCCTCAATTCTATTCGTCCCGAGCAGACAACAGACTCTGGTCCATCATAGAGAGCCAGTCTGTCAATATGCACAACCTTGGGTTTTCTTGTCCGAGAGCCCTTGCGAACTATCCGGAAGACCACATCATTTATCTTCTTGGCAATCTGGTAAGGGTCTTCCCAGCATTTATGTAGTTTTGGACAGTATCATTTCCGTCGTTGTGGGTTATACAGCCACACCAGCTGTCCTTCTTGAAATATATTTTCAGGTCCCCTCCGAACATATCTCGTTTTCATCCGGTCGCTGTTGACTCTTAAATGTAGCCGAGCGAAGTCATGGACTGTGCTTAATTTGCGACACAGTTCATCAGCATACACCATCGGTGAAGCAGGCTGTTCTTCTTCTACTGACCTTCCAAACAGTAGATCACTTGGAAGACGAAGCTCTCGCCCAAACAGCATCTTCGAAGGCGTTACTCTTGTGGCTTCATGGATAGCTGACCGATATGCAAGGAGAAATAGGGGAACCTTGGAGTCCCAGTCCTTTTGATTGTCGGCTACAAAAATGGACAGATACTGTTCTAAGGTACGATTTAACCGCTTGACCATCCCATCCGACTGAGGATGCAAAGGAGTAGTCAGTGTCTTCTTCATTCCCAAAATCTTGGTCACTTCCTGGAATAACTTGGCTTCAAAGTTGCGGCCCTGGTCGGAGTGAAGTTCGAGTGGCACTCCAAACCTTGAGAATACATGCTCCACTAAAGCGTCGGCCACTGTGCTAGCCTCTTGTTTACGTATTGGTATGACTTCAGGCCATTTGGTGAAGTAGTCTTGCACCACAAATAGGTACCGATTCTTCCTTTCAGTTACTGGCAAGGGACCCAAAATATCTTCTGCCATCCTCTCGAACTGGGCTCTGACAATGTACTTCTGAAGATGACCACGCCGTCTAGTTCTTAGCCGCTTTCTTGCTGTACAAGCATCACATGTTCGGCACCACCTCTCGGCATCATCCCTGCAATGTATCCAATAGTGTCGTAATCTAATTTTGTTAAGAGTCTTATTAACTCCAAAATGTCCTCCGGCTGCTGAACTATGAAGTTCCTTCAGCACCTCTGGAACTCTAATTTCTGGGAGTACCAGCTGTAGGCGTGTTTCTTTTCCATCTGCACTTTCCCAGTTCTGGTACAGGACACCATTTCTCAGAGATAGAGAATCCCATTGTGATCAGTATGCCTTAGTTGTAGTTCTTTAATCAGATAAATCGACCCACTCTGGGCACTGGCCTTTTTCCTTCCATTCTAGTATTGGCTCAAGAGCAGAGTCCTTTTTCTGATCTTCGCCAATCTTTTCGTCGCTCCAGGGAGAAGGTTCATTGCCAGTTGTGAACTCTTGGATTCTTGTTATCCTAGCAGTTGGTGTCTTCCCAGCCTTCCCTTCTTCGCGATCACAATGAAAGCACATTGGCTTGCATGGCCTCCTGGACAGTGTATCAGCATTGTTGTGTAAGCGCCCAGGTCTGTGCTGTATTTCAAAATCGTACTCTTGAAGGTGCTGCATCCACCTAGCTATCTGTCCTTCTGGTTTTTGAAGTTCAGTAACAAACGTAATGATGCATGATCTGTTCGTAGAATAAAATGCCTTCCATATAAGTAATGGTGAAAATGTGAAATAGACTCGATCATTGCTAGGAGCTCTCTGCGAGTTACACAGTAATTTCTTTCAGGCTTATGTAACACTTTGCTGAAAAACTCTAATGGCCTTTTGTTTTTTTATCCTGGATCTGTAACAACACAGCACCAATCCCCACATCGCTCGCATCAGTGTCTAAAATGAACTGTCCATCACTACTAGGATAACCCAGGACAGGAGGTGAAACCAAAATTTCCTTTAATTTTCTGAATGAGGATTCACAATCGGGGGTCCAGAAAAACTTTTTTTATTTTCAGTCAACTCATGTATTGGCTTTGCTATTGTGGCGAACCCATGCACAAAACCCAGATAGTAAGCACACAGTCCAAGTAAACTCCTTACTTGAGTCCGATCAGTTGGACGTGGCAAATCTCTAATTGCTTTTGTATTCTCTGGATCTGTTTCTATCCCTTCAGCCGACACGACATGTCCCAAAAATTCCACTTTCCTTTGGAACAAATTACACTTTTTGGGAACTAGCTTCAAATTAGCTGCTGTTATCCTCTGAAGCACTGGATCAAGACGTGTCAGGTGTTCATCAAATGTCTTCCCTGTAATCACAATGTCATCTAAATAAACCTGACAAATATCCAAAGGTAGTACTCTTTCCATAAGTCGTTCAAATGTTGCTGGAGCATTGCACAGTCCAAAAGGCATTACCGTGAATTGCCAAGTTCCTTTCCCTTGTACAGAAAAGGCAGTCTTTTGTCTATCTTTCGGGGCTACTTCACATTGCCAGTAACTGCTTTTCATGTCCACGGTTGAGAAACACTGGGATCCAGCCAGGCTATGCAGAGTGTCATCTATCCGAGGAAGTGGGTAGGGGTCTTTCCTGGTCACATCATTCAGCTGCTGGTAATATACACAAAATCTTGTTGAGCCATCTTTCTTCTTGACCAACACAACTGGAGATGACCAGGAGCTGTTCGATGGCTCTATCACATCCAGATCCTTCATTTCCCTCAGAATGTCATCAACCACCTCGTGTGAAGCAAGCGGCAGACGTCTAGGGGGTTGCTTGATAGGTCTGGCATCTCCTGTATTAATATGGTGACATGCCACAGATGTCCTACAATGATCATGTGAACCACATGAAAAAGCATTTTGATTCTTTATTAAGAGTACTGCAATAGCATTCTCTTGTCTCCAGTCCAGGTTTTCCTTTGTCCTCTTCAGGAGTTCTGTAAGTGTTTCTGGCAGAGTATGCTTCACAAGATCCTCCCTTAAGACCTTAAACTCAGTGGTGTTTATCTGGGAAACCTGTTTACACACGCCAGTCGTTGCCACCCCCCCCTCAAGACGAATTGCCTTGTCAGTCAAGTTCATAATTCTAACAGGGAATTTATTTGACCTTGATGAAACCAAACTCCTGGCTATTAGTACTCTATCAGGGAGGTTACTCCTCCTTCTCATAGGCTCGATTAGTCCTAGGCGCCTTACAAACTGTCTTATACAGCGCCCTGGTATCACAATTTCGCTAGAAGCGGGCAACACAGTGGCCTGACAACAAACTACAGGGCAGCTGACTGGTGATGTTAATTCTGGTCGTGGTATCTGTACCATCTCGGTTTTACCTACCTTCAAGACCCCCATTCGAGTGTCAATGCAGCATCCTAGTTTCTGCAGAACATCTAGTCCCAGTAAACATGCATATGCAATATCCGCTATGTAGACTTCATGTTCTAGCTCTAGTTCACCCAATTTTAGTTGCACACACTTCTTCCCTTTCACTGGTGTTGTTTCACCAGTTACAGTGGTTAACATGCACACTCCAGTACTTTGATCATGTGATTGCTGGGGGAAAGGCCTAATGATGTCTGTTCTGACGACAGTAATGGTCGCCCCTGTATCTACAACCATCTGACGTGGTACATAATCCAGGCTGCCCTCTATCAACAATGCATCAACTTCCTGTTTTAACCGAACGTACTCGAAGGAATTGTGGGGCCTTACCTCCAGAAATCACTGACCTTCGCCCCTCAAGACGGGTGTTTACATGTTTCCCGAATTTTGGAACTGATTGGTTGATCTCACCTGGTTCTGGGTCTTGGTTTCTTCGCTGATACCTCCGACACTGGGCTCTCAGGTGTCCAGATCGTCCACACTCCCAGCACTTTGGCCGCTTTCCTGGTCGAGGGCGGTGTTCCGAAGCTCCAACTCTGCTGGAAATGATGCTAATTGCTGTCTTAATTTCCTTCAGAGTATTCTCGATGCTGTTCCCCACTTCTTCGCTTGTTACTTTCGCTGCTCGCACCACATGCCGATTCGCTGGCACCTGCCTTGCTGACTCGACTTCAAGTGCACAGGCTAGAGCATCTTGCATGGTACGAGGTGCTGCCAGGCGTACTGCTTGTCGCACCTCCAAGTCTGCAATGGCATTAACAAAGAACCTAATGGCAAGCATATCTCGCGCCTCCTCTGGACACCCCTCAAGTGACAGATGAGCTAGTCTTAGAATGTCTTGCCAAAGTTCCTGAAGTGACTCCCCAGGTCACTGGCTACGGCTTCGAAGTTAGGCACGGTGGACAAGGCGTAAATAGCGGTCCCCGAAGCGCATCTCCAGGGCAGAGACTAGCATAGAATACTCCAGGCGATGTCGTTCAGGCAAAGATTGAAGTATACTGAGTGCAGGGCCCCTCAACACCGCTGCCAGGTAGTAGGCACGTTGCTCTTCTGTCCAACCATTCAGGGTTGCAACAATCTCACATTGGTGCTGATATTCACGCCATGGGGTTTGGTCATTATAAGGGGCAGGCTTGATTGTAACCCCCTATCCAGCCCCAGGCGTGGCAACCTCAGCTGTATTCATGTGCTGTGGTAGTCCTACCGACGATCAGACATCGCAGAGCACCTCCCATCGTTACCCTGATGTCTCGACTCTGGCTTCGTCGAGCCGCTATCCCGAAACTCCGATGGCTGACCACCTGCCTGTTGCTGTAGAAATGTCTCCCATTCGATCCTTAAGACACTCACCTCTTTCTGAAGGTCGTCTTTCACACTTCCGATTTTCTTTTCGACCTTTTAATTAACACTGTCAATTCTATGGTCCACCAATTCAGTGACATTGTCAATTTTTAGGTCCACCATTCGAGAAATACTTTCAATTTTCTTGTTCCCGTCCTCTATTTTAGTGTGCACTACCTCACTTATTCCCTCTATCTTCTTGTCAACATTCTCATTAACACTGTATATTTTCCTGTTTACATTTTTATTAACACTGTCTATTTTCTTGTCTACATTATCATTAACACTGTCTATTTTTTGTCTACATTCTCATTAACACTGTCTATTTTCTTGTCTACATTTTCGTTAACACTGTCTATTTTGATATTTATACCAGTAATTTGGCTACTTAGTCCCTCTATTAGTGCTCTCAAACCCTCTAACTCACCAGCCATTTTTCTTGTTAACATAAACTTATAATTTAAAATTTTTTACCTAATAAAAATTAACAAGTTTGTATAAATATCTAACCATCTACACTTAATTTTGACATCATTTAAAACATTTAATTAAATTTTAAATAATTGCCTCCATCCCACTTTTGACACCAGTGTTACAAGCTTGCGGGCTAGGTACATTTCGGGATGGAGGTTTTGATAAAATAAAGAAAATAAAGCTAACCTAGTTTATTTATATAAAAATAACCTATGTCTACAATGATTTACCACAGTAAATGTCAAACAGAACAAATAAGTACTATTTACATAAAGAAAAAATATATCTACTTAAGTTCTCTGTATATGGAAAGGTTACTACTCACTCACAATGGTGGACTCAAAGAAATAATACCGAAGAATCTTTACTTTCCTAGAAACACCTTCTTCTTACTACTTGCTGCGGTCCCACTCGCTGGACGCCCTTGAGCAGTCGTCGCAATCCAATACTTGTCCTATCACTTGAGATCACACTAGGCACCTGCCAGCAAAACTCTCTCGCTCCTGGTGCAGCTCCCCCTTATGTACCCCACCCTCCTTCTTCTCGAATTATCTCGGCGGGTCTCTGTTCTCCAACCTCCTGGAAAGATATCACTTCAAAGTCAAGCACCACCCCGAGAGATAAAGAGGGAACAGGATCATTCCAGATCACGATATTTTCCCTCGGTTACTCGATACTGGGTGCAGGTGGTTATCATGGAGTAATACAATCACCTGAGGAGGTCTTTTAGCGCTGCCGCCACTGTATTGTATTTCGCCGCCCTGCCCGACAGCCACTGCGCCGAGAAGTGGGAAGGGGGTGTCCTAGCTCCGTCACCACAGTATCGTACTACACCGCCCAGCCAGACATTTGTGGCTCACAACAATATTGTTGTGTAAAAAGTAATTATCGCCCAGTCGTGGCGCGAAGTATATGGATGGTTTCGTGGCCTTGAATGGGATGTTAGTATGTGTTAATTGGCTAGCTTCCCTGTAGCTATAGGTGTCGGTAAAATAGTTCGCTTATGTTTTAGTCAACGAGAGACGTCACCACACTTTCTCATAACGTGCACGGAAACTCTTCCAGCCTCCCTGACGCTATCTCGCGTGTAGTACCACTCCAGTAAGGCTTCTTATCCAGCGAAATGGTGGAAGGTGCATCTAAACTTAGATACACTTTCGAAGGGGATTTTAAGATATTTACGACCAAATGAACACACAATATCCGACATCAGATTGTATGATTTGTAGCTCTCTATACTGTTACTGTAAATACTCATCTAGTATGCATGTATATCTACACAGATATATTAACATGATGTTTTACCTGTTTAATTGCAGAACATAACTCTGAAATTCCAAAAATAATGAAATGACGAAAAGGTAATAACTATAAAGCTCATATAGAACTGACAAAAATAACATAAATTATAAAAAAATAAAAAATAAATGTAAGACCAAAACAAACTCTTAATATCCACCGTTTTTATATGTAGATACACAAAGCCCATATTATATCCCATGAATAACAAGGAATAAGTAATTTAATTGGGCCTCATTTAATGCCAGCTCATTTAGTTGCCGCCTCTGTTGAAAAATAACACTAGGTTTAATTACGGGTCAAATATTAAGTGTCCGTGACATCCTAACTTCAGATTAATTTTACCATGCATCGGTTCATGCTTTGGTTTAAGGATGAATCACAGTTCTGATTTTAACTCTGTTGTCACCACAAAAAAATGTGATTGCGCGCGAATGGATAATTGTAACTGGCAGTTTCACTCCCTTAGGACTTAATATTCAAGGACACATTTCCAAATTACGCACAAATTTGATAGGGATAGTATTGGCTGAATGGTCAGACCTCGTGCTTCCCACCACGGTGATCCGGGTTCGATTCTCGGTGGGGTCGGTACCCGGATTTTCGCATTTCAGAATCGTGCCGGATGATGCTGTTGGTCGGCGGGTTTTCTCGGAGATCTCCTGTTTCCCCCACCCCTTCATTCCGGCGCTGCTCCATACTTACCTCATGTCACCCCTCACCAGCGCTAAAGACCTAGATGTTAAGTGCTAACTTAAATCTCTGACTCACGAACTTGATGCTAGTGTTTTTATTTTGTTGAAACAAATAACTAAACATGTGTTTATAAGTGGCCATATAATAAGTGCGTTAAACATAATGGTACATCATAATTACAGGTGTTAATATTTTATAACTTCACTGATCAGGAAATAGTTTTTTTTGTGTTTGTGAAAAATTCGTAGTTTTGAAATAATTACTTGTATATTACGCACTCGCCCAGTTTCTTAACATATGTTCAACTATGGATTTGAGCATTACAACACTAATTGTAACACTGACACCCACCGTAAACAATCGGTAAAGATATTAATTAAGTCGGATATGTTTTCGTATTTAAGGCAGTGTAAAAATAAATAATGCGGAATTTTAAGACGGCCCAAGCATCAATATTGATACAGTGATGAAGCTGATTATATTTCGCAAACTAAGAAACTTACATAAAATGATTGAAATCACCCCTTCAGGTCTTGATACATACTTTTTTACACAATCTATTTTAATTTGTTTTTCAAGGTAGCGAGTTCTACAGAGGTTATTCTAGGGATTCTTTTAGATAAGTGTATTCCATTTAGTAGTATTTAAATAGTTAATGGAGCAAATTAATAGCACATAGCTCGGTGAAACATTAGTGCCTGTCTTACATTTCACAAAGAACAATTTGGTTTGAACCTTAGATCCTAGAATTAAGGTGAAGCACATTGTAAGATTTATTGTCTTTGATCGCCATACCTATTTAATCTAAAATAATAGACCTTAGACCGCGATTGCATAATGTATTTTTAAAAATTTGCGTGTTATGTAATAAATGTTGATAGAGTAAACGTAGAAACATATATGGTAGTAATAATTAACACTCGGGCCGTCTACCAGTTTACCTTCGCTCCCAGGAATGTTTTGCCCGCTTGCCAATTCAATGTGCTATCGATTCAGCCAAGAGTCTTAGTACTTAAACTTGGCTTCTTTGCCATTAACTCTCGTACATCTTAGGAACTTTATAGGCCTAAATACATTCAGTGTGTGGTGATTAGTAGAAATGACCTGACCCTATTTGCAATATGATCTTTCTATTCTCCACATCAAACGAGAAATAAATACATTATGAAGTTATCCCCCGTAGTTCTAAGCAAACCTACCAAAATCGTCCAAGATGCATACGTTCCGAAGTTGAGATATTCGCGTCTGTAATACAGCATGTAGAAATGTTGCATGTGCACTTGGGTTTCTGTACTGCGCAGTGGTGGTTTGTGCTATTGGGCTGCAGGGCTGCAGTCCTCCCTGATTATTTGGGAATTAAAGTACATAATTGTCGTTTTCAAAGCTGGCGTTATAGAAGATAATTCGTAATGATATCTTTTGAACTAACTTCTCGCAAAAACCGTCAGCCGATCGTGAAGTCTGAGGGATGCGAGAAAGTTTGAAAGATTTACTTGTGTACACGTTTCCTGCCTCGGGCGATCTGAACTAAGGAGGGCTGTGGGGCGAACAGCCCGTCTGACTTTTCTGGCGCATGCGCAGTACGCGCCCCTGTCTGGCGAAACCTAGAAGAAGGGGGGAGGGGGTGTCTAATAAATGGCGCGCTTGTGGGCTGCTAGCAAACCTTATCTGTAAAGTTACTTCCGCAGGCCTACTTGAGGGCATCTATGAATAACTTTACTGTCATAGGTTTCGTAACTCCAAAAATACGAAAGCCATCGACAGACAAAACGCAAACCTGCGGCATAACTGCGACCTTCTCAACCTCTGCAATAGCGACGATAAACCCGATAGTAATGCTAACATACCTCTCAACTCGAGGCATCTAGAGCGCGTCACTACACACAGCACCAGCGCCTCCCGTCCATGATGGCTTTCAACTCTAGGAGGATAAACCACGTACAAAACAGTCTCTTATTTCAGATTAGGAAAAGAATAAGGCCTATTTTTGTGACTAAGAGAGCGAAGCGAGGAGGTACAACAGTAACACGATGTAGTCGCGTTCGTAAGGACAAGAGTTACAATCCCAACTGCAGCCATCCTGATTTTGGTTTCCCATGTTTTCGCGAAATCACTCCAGGTGAATGCTGGGATGGGATCTAAACAAATTCCATGGTCAAGTCCTCAAATAGTGCCTGACATAGTGTCAGACTATGTGTCACTGTCTTAAATTCCCTCCCTATCGACAAGACGTTAAGACTACCAACAGTACCATTTGTGAATTTTTAAAATAACTTACAAGAAACAATGGCTAAAGCTAGCTGCCTACACAGCCAGATACGGCTACCTAGAGCATGTCTATGTCGCAGTATAGTGCAAGATATTGTGAAAGATGCATCGGGAACAACTCAAGTTTCTGCAGGGAAAGTACTGAGACGAGATGTTCTTCGTGGAGCTGCCCTACACTACCACATGCAATGAGCCAGGTGTTACTTCTCACAATATCTGTAGTCTGTCACGTGTCAGTTTTCCATATTTTGACATTGACCTTCTGAGAAATGTGCCTGGTAGTTCCATTGTTTGGAGCATTAAACCTACCTGGCTTCCTAGAAAAGCGCTGTCTCATCAGCATTGTTTACAGTCACTGCTCTCAGAAGAGAACTATCAAAATAAACAATACTTACACAAGATAGACTATATGTCGTTCACTGGTGTTGTCGCAGGTATCGTACGTGATAGTTGACGAGATGCACCAGGAACATCCGAGCTAGTGAGGGACCAGTACTGGGATGAAGTGTTCCCAGCAGAACTGCCCTACACTGCTGCCTCTAAGCAGTACCATATGTTACTCCTTAAAACTGCTATGTCGTACACTGATGTTGTCGCAGGTATCGTACGTGATAGTTGACGAGATGCACCAGGAACATCCCGAGCTAGTGAGGGACCAGTACTGGGATGAAG
>PNEQ01100892.1:0-14299 GCA_003012365.1 Medauroidea extradentata | reverse complement strand
GCCACAGCAGAACATCTTACCCTCTCTCCACCAGGTGACTGCAGCAGTTGACCTTGAACCTAGCACCTCAGACTACATTACAGCGTCACTATTACTATTGGACTCTGCTCCCGCTGCTCATTACTGTCAAAGTAGTGAAGGAAGCAGGGAGGAAAGCTAGGAGGATATATAGCATCTTAACTTGCCACAGCAGAACATCCTACACTCTCTCCACCAGGTGACTGCAGCAGTTGACCTTGAACCTAGCACCTCAGACTACATTACAGCGTCACTATTACTATTGGACTCTGCTCCCGCTGCTCGTTACTGTCAAAGTAGTGAAGGAAGCAGGGAGGAAAGCTAGGAGGATATATAGCATCTTAACTTGCCACAGCAGAACATCCTACACTCTCTCCATCAGGTGACTGCAGCAGTTGACCTTGAACCTAGCACCTCAGACTACATTAGAGCGTCACTATTACTATTGGACTCTGCTCCCGCTGCTCGTTACTGTCAAAGTAGTGAAGGAAGCAGGGAGGAAAGCTAGGAGGATATATAGCATCTTACCTTGCCACAGCAGAACATCCTACCCTCTCTCCACTAGGTGACTGCAGCAGTTGACCTTGAACCTAGCACCTCAGACTACATTACAGCGTCACTATTACTATTGGACTCTGCTCCCGCTGCTCGTTACTGTCAAAGTAGTGAAGGAAGCAGGGAGGAAAGCTAGGAGGATATATAGCATCTTACCTTGCCACAGCAGAACATCCTACCCTCTCTCCACCAGGTGACTGCAGCAGTTGACCTTGAACCTAGCACCTCAGACTACATTACAGCGTCAGTATTACTATTGGACTCTGCTCCCGCTGCTCGTTACTGTCAAAGTAGTGAAGGAAGCAGGGAGGAAAGCTAGGAGGATATATAGCATCTTACCTTGCCACAGCAGAACATCCTACCCTCTCTCCACCAGGTGACAGCAGCAGTTGACCTTGAACCTAGCACCTCAGACTACATTACAGCGTCACTATTACTATTGGACTCTGCTCCCGCTGCTCGTTACTGTCAAAGTAGAAAATAAACAGTAATGTCAAAATTGTTGAACTTCTCATTTGGGAACCAAGATCTAAATTTGCTGGGCAGTATTATGCTTCGAGTCACGGCTCGGGCCAGTCTTCATGTGCTGTCGTAAGACTTGTACTGGCACAAACTAATGAGGAGTGGCGAGGGGCGCTATAGGCGCGCGCAGGTGCTGACGCCTGGTGGCGAATGTAAGTCATTGGGTCGAGTGTGTAGGAAGAGGTGGAGTTGTGAGATTGGCATTGACCGTGACAGATATGTGTGGAGTTAGCTGGAGTTTGTCACCCCTTTTTGTTGGCGTGTCTTAAAGTATTGTTTGTTTGCCGTTTGAAATGGAGGCCAAAACTTAAGTGCTTGTGAACGATTAACTTCTTTTGAGAAAATTTGTGCGGTGGTTTGATAAACGCTTAATTGTTGTTTCCTATCGTTTGTCTCTGCAGCGAAAGGATTGATGAAATGGGGGTGGTGGCAGGGTCAGTCAGAGCTGAGCAGTCGCGCAGGTTTCTTAGTATGACACCGACGTAAGCGGATAGCAGTTTCGTTGCTATAAACTTTTCTTTTTGTTGCTAGACCGAGCAGAAGTTGTGACGGGGCTTTAAAGTTTGAAGTCACCTAGTGGCGTGAAGCTACGTCGTACTCGTCCGTCATTTACTGAGAGTTGCAAGTTGATGAGCAGCTGTGTTCGGCGCCTGTCACAGAGTTTCGTGTAGGCTATTTGTAGCCTTATAGAGGGACTTCACTTCTTCAAGGTTTGCTGCTAGTTCGAATTAAGGTAGGAAATACCTTTTTATTTTATTAATTTTTTGTCGAAGATCTCTGAAAGCGGATTGCACTGGAGCAAGGCAGTTGCTTTTAGCATGACACAATATTTGAGGCTTTGTGATATTATATTTTTGATGCTTCAATGCTGTATGACTCTTGCATGTAGTTAAATGGAACCTGTCGGGTGAAATATTGTAACGTTTTTTTAAAGCTGCTTTCTGTAAAACATGTGTGGAGGAATTTAAAAGTGTACCATTCCAGTTAGTCTGTGGCACAGTTTCAGTCAAAAATATATTTTTGCGATTGGTGGCCGAGTTTCAAAATGATAAGCTGTTGTGAGCTTTTGTATAATCGAACAGTATTTTGTAGCTATTGTAGCCAGTATTTATGAGAATTTCAGTAACAAATTTTCTTGTATATTGATTCTCCTTGCTTTATTCATAGTGCTAAAATCTTTGTAGCACATGAATTTCATACACAAACGCAGAGACTGACAGTATTAATGCTAATGCTATTTTATTCTCGAAGATTGGTGGAATACGTTATATTCCTAGCATACATTGAGTTACTGTTGTGAAGCAGCCATGTATTTATTATCTGTAGTTATGTAGGTAAATATTAACTGAATCAAATCGGTAGTGTAGTGCTTTGCTTGCTTTAACACCCTATTAATTTTGGATAATTCATGCTGTTGCAGACTTTGGAAAGTTCACTTGGTAATTTTGTTAAACATTTTTATTTTACATATAGTTGCCCTTGAATCTTTGTTGTGAATCTAAGTCCGTAACACATTTTGCTGTGGCCTAACTGCTGCGAAAGACGCCACAGAACAAAGGAGGAAAGCTAGGAATATATAGCAGCTTACCTTGCCACGGCGGAACTTCCTAGCCTCTCTCCACCAGGTGACGTCAGCAGGCGGCCTTGAACCCAGCACTTCACACGACAGCGCCACTTCTACTCCGGACACGAGCTCCTGCGGCTTATCCTCCAGTCGCACAGACAATGGGCGTACTGACACAGAACACACTCTTACAAGTGCAACTTTATATTCATGGTATTCTTCTCACCCACAATTATTGCATCAAAATATATGTATTTTTATCTTATGTTCGTTATGTACTATGTTTTTGTAAATCAGGCAAGTTTACTGCATGGGACAGATAAAGAAGTAACCAGCTTGCCACATCATATAATAGTACATACTGCAATAAACTTGCAACCGTGGTACATTGAAATAATTTCAATATTTTAGTTTTTTACAGGTATAATTGTACGTTGGTGTAAGCTTCTCATACTTTGCTCCATCATTAATGTAAGCAATACTGAATCGAAATCAATAAATATTTAAGAATTGTTAAAACCTTAAATTTTGTGAAATTAGAAAACAACATACATTTTATATTGGATTATTTAAAGTATATAATATTGACCAATTTTCTTTAAACGTTTTCATACATATATTTTGATAGTGTCTTAGTAATTAATCATGCAGTCATTCTATCTAAATTGAAATCTTTTACATTACAATTGAAATAGAAGACATAAACATGTAGTTATCAAAAGTTTGACAACATGGCTATGGCTAACCAATTTACCGAATTAATGGATTTTTAAATAAATAAATGTGAAGTGAATTCTGGTCAGTACTTATCAAGTTTTATAGCGTTGATGAGAGGTGACATGAGGTGATTACGAAGAAGCATTAGACTGGAAGGTTCAGAGGAAACAGGAGATTCCCGAGAAAAACCGTGGATCAACGACATAATCTGACAGTTCTCCCACACGTGACCCTGCCGAGAATAGAATCAGATTCGCCTTGTTGGGAGGAGCTTGCTCTAGCTTCTGCACCAACTGCCGTGTCCTCGCGAGTTTGTGAATGAATGGGAACTAAATTGCTTAATATCTTCCTTTTCCTGCCTAGAATGGTGCAATACTTTTCCAGTGAATAATTTTCACACATATAATATTGATTCCAAGCAAATTTGATTATTACAGTTATTGTGTGTACATACAATGATACATATACACTGCAGGTACAGACAAATTTAACTAAAACACACACTCAAGAGCCGAAATATTAGACGTCTGAAGCCTATTTTACTTTTCTCAACAGTATGTTTAATTGAAGACGAATATTACGCATCTCCTTCAGTTGTTGGTTGACTGCTACAAAGTATAGTGCCAACCTCTTTCAGGTGAATATGTTCACAGGACTGTGTGAAAGCATGTTCGGCTGTTTCAATACATTTTGTTGACAATTACGATTGACTTTTGGCCTCTCGGTATAACCTATCACACGATAAGTGTTGCACCATATGTAAATCAGCAATTTTTGAGATTTATGTTTACTTGAACGAGGCAAGGAATCACATTTACAAATACTTTGTATTTGTAGATACAAAAGAAATATGACTGATTTGTTTAAGAGCATGTTCAATACACCATTCAAAGTTTACTACCAGTTGGAAATTTTTATCAATAAACATTTGATACCGTCTTTCAAGTGAACATATTAGTTATTTTTAGTACTATTACCCTACTTAGGTTATTTGGAGATAAATATATACATTAATTTTGATAAATGTTTCGGTAAGTACTCTAGTGCTGAATAATAACGCCGGAATTTCTTTCCTTTCTGGATACTTAGAAACCCCGTACTTAGCTTGTCAGTTCCACGAGCGTACATCCTTGGAGACGTCCAAAAAGACAGCAAATATTTATCAAATGCAGACTGCCACGAATATCCGCGACTTCGGGGCCCGTCCATCTCTAGTGGCGGCCACAGCATGAGTCCCCTTCAAACAGCCTAACTGACGCGCTCGCGACACTTTCTCTACAAATCCCCCCTTATAATCACAGCCAATCGCAGGCTTTGTGGACGACTGACAAAACTAAACACGGCCTTTCCTCCGTATAGGTTTAATATCTCTTTTCAAAATTAACACAGGACGGCATTTACATACACTCTTGCGTATATACAAAATCTCGGTCTTTCATGATGAACGACATTAAAGTTAATATTCAATTTCACTGCAAGGGGTCAGCAAAGACACGCCTCTGCACTGACCTATTTATCACCTCTGAGTTGTTTCCCGCCAATTCAAGGACTCGGGCCAGCTCTTCTCATGTTCACAACTTTCCCTTTCCCTCGGCGTGAAGGGGTAAATGGCCGTGACACAATTCAAGAACTCATCTCAAACTCGTCGCCTCTCGCCAGTATGCAAAACTAAATTTAATATAAATTACATGGAACAAATTATTCCGATTGGGTACGATTAAACCCATGATTCTGAGTACAATGAAATTGGAACAGGCACCTGACGATAATTCTATCACAAATTGCTGTATTTACACTTAACATTACATTTAATCAATTGGAATGGCGAAGAAGGCCTATTGCATACTTTGCTTTTAAAAATTGGCGAAAATTTTTGTTGAAACTTTAAAGACATTATACGAAAATTACGATAAACATAAGTTCAATGAGAATGTTTTCTGTACATTTTTTAGAATGTAAATTTATTTTATATTCTCATCTCATCGTTATTTTCTTACTATAATTAGGGCTGCAGTAAAATACTATACATTAAAAAAGTTCTTTCCTTTACTCTTGTAAAGTTGTTCGTGTAATAGATTATTCCGTACTAGGTTTTTATCTACCTAATTTTGGAATTTTTATTGAACTGTAAGATTAATTTTTGCTAATTTTGGAATTTTTATTGAACTGTAAGATTAATTTTTGCAGATATTGTAAAGTGGTATTAATTACTATGCGTAAACACAATAACGTGATTGTTAAATAAAGTCTAACAAATGCTACTTAAACCTTCCAACCTTCAAAATCACTGCTTGTAAACCTAACGTTATTCCACAGATTATGACATCTCAAACGTGAATAACAAACGTGAACGTGGTTGCAAAGAAAACAAAATACCGTTATTGATACAGTACATTACTATACTCACTTTGAGTACTATTAACAGATAGTAAATTGAGCGATGTTGCCGTATTTACACTATAAGTGGGTGTAATAGCACTTTCAGCAAGCAGTAACTTGAAATATGTTTTGAAAAATGAGGGAGATGGACAATCTGCCAGATGAATGCCTGTTGACGTAGATTTTACATGCCAACTACAGACACGGACTTTCGTGTCTATAAATGTACAAAAATTATTATTTACTTAAAAAGTGCTAATTGCCAAAACTGAGCACTTACAGACACACGCAAAGCATGGATGATGTAGAAGTGGTGTATTGCGGTCGTAGTGAAACTGCTTTAAAAATAGTTAAATTACTAACTTAAACCATAACGTGTAGTACATGTTATACGTACGTAGACTACAAGGAATTCTGTTTGTTTACTAATACAGGATGACGCAGGGTAATATGATAGTTGAGAAATTAGTTTTTAACGTGTGAAGGCTTGGTTTACTACGAAATTTAATACATAGTACGCACAGAACATAGATCTATCGCATACGTACTAAGCACGATATTTTCGAACCTACTGATTCACAACTGTTCAAAAACAGGTCGTGTGCAAGGGAATTGCGACATAAGATATTGTGGGGTTTTATTACTTGTGCGAATACATACGACAGCAGCAAATCAGAGTGAAGAATTTCTTGAGTATAGCCTACATCATGTTGGTTTAACCTGAAAATATCTACAAGAAGCAATAATGGGAGGGTAAGAAATCCAAATTTCAACAAAACTGTGTTTAGAAATTTATAAATTACGTTTTAATTTGTAAATATTATTCGGATTATTTAAGGTGTAGTTACTATTAGTCTAAAAAATATGATTCCAATTTACGTTTGTTCAGATGGTCTGAGACGTACTCCATACAGCCAAAATGTAACACTTTCCCAAAGAAAATTCATCGGTTTATCATTATACGTAGGAATGTAATTGAGAATCGATTTGGCACGATGTTTCTGGTCGTATGCAGTACTTACTGTTATGTAACCGTATATGTATTTTGCTAACGCTTTTAAAAGTAAACCGATCATATGGAACCGATGCGAGCACCTTGATAACATTATATAACATTACAAGCCTACAAGATCCAAGTTACAACTAGTAAATGGGCAGGTATTTTTTTCTCGCCAGCAGCGAGGCCATTAGAGACTATGAGGGTGAACGAGGAGGCTTTAGAGTATCGCAGGAATGCAGATAAATTCCACATGAAATATCCTCAAAACACACCGACCAGCGGCATTTTCCTGCACGATTCCGACATGCGAAAATATAGGAGGGACCCGGCCAGGAATCTGATCAAACCACATTGGTAGATCGGGTGATCTGATCCATACACCACTACAATAAAGTTGTATTTTATGGCAACTTACTTCCGGTAATGGAAATATTTTAATGCCACAATTGTGTTTATTCGCAGTAGTTCCAAGACCATGTAACTTAAATATTATGTATCCCTGACTATAATATATTGTTCCTGTTCAGTTGCAGAGGACGAGTTAGTATGTCGTAGTATGAAGTACTACGTAGAAGCTAAGCTCTTTGTTCGTGCAATAATATCTATGGAACCCTGACTTTGTTTCAGTGTCATTCGTGCAACCAGCAGCTGAGCTTCGCAGTCAACGAATGGCTGTTTTCAACTCTCGGCGTCTTGGTGTCAGACGTGTGGTGTCGCAGTAACTTTGTTCTAATTGGTTCGGTCAAATATGTGACTGCTTTGTACGACAACACGTTGCCAATAACCACGAAGAAGAACTGCATTCACGTAAGTCATTGAAATAAAGTTTTTCAAAAATTCTTTTCTCGGAAATCAAGTGTCCTAATTAAGTATACCTATAACTAGAGACATGAACTTTTCGCGAAAAGAAATTTGCCTCACTTTGTGTCAGTGACTTGTGTGCACGTCTGCAGACTTGCTTCACGGTCAGAGATTGGATGTTTTGACATTCGTGTGTCGTAGGGTTTTACACGCAAATCACAGACGTGTGGTGTTACAGTAACCTTATTGTGATTGGTACAGTCAAGTGAGAAACGTCACAGTTCAAAGGCACGCTGCCAATATCTATGAAGCAGAACTGCAGACGTGCACATAAGGCACTGGAACAAAGTGGGGCAAAATTCTTTTCGCGAAAAGTTCATGTCTCTACCTATAACTAGAGGTACGTAAATTTCGCGGATTCATCTGGCAGCAGCCTAGACTTGTCAGTCCTATACACCCACTGGCCACAATCGATTATCTATTGGCTTATAATCGTACAAGCAGGTAGCAAGCGATAGCACTTCGCATTATTTCCTTATTTACTACTGGCTTACAGTAGTCAAACGCGTTTCATAACAGCCGCCAGCAAGTCACAGACATGACAATGAAGTATACATAATTGGCGTTCAACCTGACCTGGAATGTATATGCGAAATTTACGTACCTCTACCTATAACTGTTTCCCAGCGGGATCCTGTATAAATGTGAACAATATGGTTGAAAATTAAGCTACAATATCAAAAACGTACAATAAATTTAGACATTAAATACAGTTTATTTGGTGATCATATGCACTGGAAAGTTTTCTTTAGTTATTTTGCTCACGATTGTAAAGTAACAGCCTCTGAGACGAGCCACAAGAATGAACTGTAGTTTATTGCTCCGGAATAAGAAATAATAAACAGTAGAAAATATGTTTCTAAAATAATACTGTTTTTATGTATATACATTTGTATACATATTAATTAATTAATTAATTTCAAAATACAGTATTCCTGAACGACGTGTTTGATTACCTTATTTTTGCAAAACACCAAAGAAAGATGAAAGCAAAGCGCTGGTGCCTCAAATTCGCTTACATGTCAAAATGGTTTTCTTACAACGCTCATGATCAAGAAGTTGAAAATCATGGTCATTAGGTATTAGGTTAATTCATTTTACAATGTTTGTTAATTTTCACTAATTTATACTTTAGTGGATAATACGAAGATTGAGCCTACGCCGAGCCTATAACCCTGCTGCGACACTAAACACTATTACAATGGAAACATTCACGGATATAAAACCACAGCAAGTTACGAGAGTGAAATGTTGCTCTGGTGACTTACAGAACAGCTCAAGGCGCACCAACTTCTGAACGGGCAGCACCAGTTTGGTGTTGCTGGCCTGGCACTTGAAAGTAGTGTTGAAATCCTCTCTGCCGACACTGCCGACTGTCAACTGGCTGACCATCACTCCGCGGTGCACTTGCAGACGTGCGTCGTCCACCAGCTGGTCGTTGACGAACCACGACAATGTCGGGGGCGGCTTACCTGTCACACACACACACACACACACACACACACATACACACCCAGCAGTGAACATCTGCTCTGGCAAACCAGGCAGCTGCTCAGCTACAGAGGGATCCCAAATACGGACGTGCTCCATCTCAGGATAGCCACTAGCTTAGGAGGGGCCTCAACCTAGAATGAGCTCCAAACTTGGAGGTGCCCCTAACGAGGAGAGGACGAGACCTATTACGAACTCCAAACTCGGAGACGCGGTCTAACTAGGAGAGGACGAGAGCTAGAACGAATTCCAAACTAGGAGAGGCTCCAAATTAGTAGGCGTTCTAACCTAAGAGGAACTCCAAACTAAGATATCCAAGTTAGGAATGACCTTACACAAGGAGATCCATATTAGGAAGGACTCTAAACTACAAGGAGACCAACATTTGTAAGTGCTCCATACTAGGACAGACTCCTACGTTGGAAAGGTCTCAATCTAGGAGCTTCAACATTAGAGGGTTCCTAATTAGGATGGAATCCAAACTTGTAGAGGATAAAAACTCTGTTTGTGTCCAAGTGAGCCGAAATAATATTCAGAATTGTACCTTGTCTTAAATGCTATAAAATTCTCGTTAAAAACATTCAGGTTCAATTGAAGAAAAATGTAATTAATCTGCCTAAGGCACTCTGGGTTTAAGCTTAACAAAGTCAGACACAGTGTACCGTACGTCCACAGTTCCTCTGTCTTGAGTGAATAAAAATTAATAGTATTTATGATGTTTTATACTGTACTACTGCTTAGAACTAAGACAAAATGACTTAAGAATCTGAGTCTGCACATGATTTCGGCTGCTCCTGAAAAAAAATCTTAGTTTTATATGTATAAATATTATTTTACATAACATCTGGCGACATTTTGTATAACATAAACACAACCACGAATGATGTTATGAGGTACCTAAAGTCTGCTTACTTTGCACCACCAGATAAATGTAATTCTACGTGAGAATTACAAGATACCTGCCTCTCTAAATCACTGTTTATTGTTGACGCTGTGAAAGGTAACGTCTTCAACAATTTAATATTCTACATACTTTTACTTGCAACAAAAATACGCGGTGCAAAGTAGCAAGAAAAATACGTGGTGCAAAGTAACCTCAAAAATAGACAATGTAACTTTACTCTACTTAGTGAATACTATCTCACTCGTAGAAATGTATTGAATTATATATTTCTTAATTGTGATAATTTAATTTTTCTGTATTACAGATTTGTGCGGGTGATTGGTTTTTTCACTCGCTGTCAGCCTGACAGTATTCTCCTTACTGTCTCTTTGGAATACGTAAGTAAGTGAAAAGTGATCATTATCACCTCAGTAAAAAAGTAAAAGTAAAAATGTAGAACAGTCATTTATTGAAAGAAAAACAGGCTTTTTCCGTTCACTTAGGACATCTGGAAGTCCGGTCTAATACTTTCTACCATCTATCTGTACATTTTTTTTTCGCCATATCAAATGTGCGGCATTGACCCAGTAATATATGTTTCCAAGTATCGGTCAAGCGATGCACTCAACACTCTCTCGCCAATATGTAGAAGATTAAGTTTTACATTGTTGAAATATCGCTTCTACAGTAAAATTGAGGCAGTTAATAGTTAATCCGTCAAGTAACACGTAGTAGTATCTGAACTGGATCGCGGCGTTGTACTGGCCAGACCACTCGCCTTCCACCAAGACGTTCAGGGTTCCATAACCGGCCAGACCGGCCCTTTATTTCTCGTATGCGAGAAACGTTGTGGCCATTGCCTTTATCTGGCGAGTTTTCTCTGAGTGCTCCCATTCCGTCGCTTCTCCATTGTAGGGCCACCTTACATCAGGGATTGGCTGACGTGTTCGTGCTCCCAGGTTGTCTGCCTATCAGGATGTTACACTGATACCCTCCCTCCGTGTTCAATCCCTACTCGATATTATTATTATCATTACTGGGCACACTTTGTTCGTTGTAAATGTCAATAAAATTTTCCGGTGCTGCAAGACTTAGTTCATAAGTTTTTAATCCTTTTAAGACAAGTCCTCACCTAGCGCCATACTGTGTCATTTATCGTAAGTATGCCTACGAAACGTCTTCTGTCCTGTGCGAAACTACTTTACTTATTCCAATATCGTTATGTACTAAATGAATTCACACTTCAGTCAAACCTTCTACAGTTTTTAAAACACTCGTACTACTACAGTAAAATACATGATTTTGGGTTATTTCAAATTGGCTAAAAAATTTTTTTAACTGCTCTGCACGTAAAACTTTGATGTAACACTTTACTTTCCACAAACACCATCACAGGGTTACCGCTTAAAATATCGTAAAAAGAGCTACGAGGAAAAAAAACTGCTTTCCAATTAAGTCATCAGATCATAACGGCAGTCATATTCTTGATTCACGCATCAATATCGGTCTCATTAATTACCTTTTTTTTTTATCCAGCAGTAAAATAAAAAAAAAAAAAAAATTGTAGCCCTTACTTTAGCGACTGTCAACCGTTGTTGCAGTGGTCAACAATTGTTGCAGTGATCAATTGTTGCAGTGATCAACCATTGTTGCAGTGGCCAACCATTGTTGCAGTAGCCAACCATTGTTGCAGTAGCCAACCATTGTTGTAGTAGCCAATCATTGTTGCAGTAGTCAACCGTTGTTGCAGTAGTCAACCATTGTTGCAGTAGTCAACCATCGTTGCAGTAGTCAACCATTGTTGCAGTAGCCAACCATTGTTGTAGTAGCCAATCATTTTTGCAATAGTCAACCATTGTTGCAGTAGCAAACCATTGTTGCAGTAGCCAATTATTGTTGCTGTAGCCAACCACCATTGCAGTAGTCATCCATTGTTGCAGTAGCCAACTATTGTTGTAGTAGTCAACCATTGTTGCAGTAGTCAACCATTGTTGCAGTAGCAAACCATTGTTGCAGTAGCCAATTATTGTTGCAGTAGTCAACCACCATTGCAGTTGTCAACCATTGTTGCAGTAGCCAACCATTGTTGTAGTAGTCAACCATTGTTGCAGTAGTCAACCACCGTTGCAGTGGTCAGCAATTGTTGCAGTGATCAACCATTGTTGCAGTGGTCAACCATTGTTGTAGTAGCCAATCATTGTTGCAGTAGTCAACCATTGTTGCAGTAGCAAACCATCGTTGCAGTAGCCAATTATTGTAGCAGTAGTCAAACACCATTGCAGTAGTCAACCATTGTTGCAGTAGCCAACCATTGTTGTAGTAGTCAACTATTGTCGCAGTAGTCAACCATCGTTGCAGTGGTCAGCAATTGTTGCAGTGGGCAACCATTGTTGCAGTGGTCAACCATTGTTGCAGTAGCCAACCATTGCTGCAGTAGTCAACCGTTGTTGCAGTAGTCAACCATTTTTGTAGTAGTCAACCATCGTTGCAGTAGTCAACTATTGTTGCTGTAGCCAACCATTGTTGAAGTATCCAACCATTGTTGTAGTAGTCAATCATTGTTGCAGTAGTCAACCATTGTTGTAGTAGTCAACCACTGTTGTAGTGGATTATAAATACTACTTTTCTGAAATAATTGTAGGCCCTACGTGTGCCCAATCCATTTTTCTACTAATTGAAAACCGATTTAAGAGGAAGACTTTTGAATACTTTTGAAACATTACGTGCATTAAGGTAACTGCCTGTCCAAGCCACCGAGCAATGTGCAGAGCTTTGACCGTTACTGCTGAAAGCGCATCAGTGGTGCCTGCCCTTCATCTTAGCACTCCTGCACTTTCAGGCCTCTATCGCACAATATACGTCCACCGAGGCGACCTCTTAAGAACACTGGCTCCAAGCCCTCCATGATTAGAAACTGATTCTTCTCACAGTTCTGTCTCTAATTCTGGAACCAATATTGACTTAAAACCACTAAGGTCATACGATAATGACTGCTGATGGTTTTCCAACAATACAATGAGATGGTCATTGTTGAAAGTGCTGTAGTTGTAGTCGTACAACGAAAACTCAGCGTGCATGTTCAACTGGTTGGCGATTACATTAGTTCAGTCAGTATAAGACTTTGATTGTTCACGAGCTGGAGTAGAGTAGTGTTCTGAGTGCGGTGCTTGAACGTAAACATGCACGTAGGCAGGTGTTACGTTAGTTCAACAGCGTGTAACGGATTCTAGGTATGCTGCAATATAGAGCAGTGTAAACCAAACTGGGTCTTTCTCATCATGGTCACGTAGAAGACAAGATAGGTCGCCTCCTGCTTGCCAGGAAGAGGATCTAGGTTCGAGTCCCTAGACGTGCCGCTAGCTGCCAGTCAACTACAGTCCCCAGCATCATGAGGGAGGTAGAAATGTCAGCTCCGATTAGGCACAGAGAAGAAATCTTAACTAGCCACGTTTGTTCGACATAGTTTCTGTATTCAAACAGTTAACAATACCTCCCTTCCTTATCAAGTGACTTGTAATCTCTCTGTATTACTTGTGTATAAACTTGTAGGACCGTTCTTATTCAGTTATTTACTCCTGTATCTATCATCAGTAACGAAGAACCCATGTGTAAAGCGTTTATAATGGTTTACGATGGTAGGTTACGTCAACAGATTTTTGATGACCAAGATCTTGATGATAGTTTCTAATGCTGTTCACGGCTAAAGATGGAGAGAAACTACATAATGCTAACTTAGATGTCCACAGCACATTGTTTACACATTATTTTTTATATGTACATATAATATTTGTTTTATACATGTTTCTTCTATATTTTAAAACTAGTGCATTAAGGGCGCCGTCTACTAGAATCGTGAAGAGGCGCGCAGACCTTCAACAATCCTGATTTCATTCGAAAACCGTTCAACATGTTGTCACGCGGTTAAGCTACGAAAAGCATTTAAGGATCTTAGTACAGGTATATAATATTGCCATTAACTGTTATCGTTCCTAACAAGTATTTTTTTGAGTGTGAAAGTGACCGAATCGGGACTTTTGACGCTCATTTTTATGTAAGAGTTATCCTTTTCACGATATTCTGAATATTATAGACCTGTAGAGCGACTCTTTGCCTTTCGTCGCGTAAGATAAAATTATATGGTCACCGCTTAAAGTCTTGATGTCCACGAGGGATTACTAAAGCATTGTTCGGTGTTAGAACACGCCCGTAAGGTGCTGCCGCCATTCTTCCTCTTCCACTTTGAACCTTCCTCCGTCGCAAGGCTCGTGTTTGGAAGGAAGGTTCAAAATAGAAGTGATAGTACGCCGTG